>AYEL01065260.1:0-51584 GCA_000484575.1 Olivierus martensii | reverse complement strand
AAAAATAAAAATTCATATTTATCAAAATTAACAAAATGTCTAAAATTCTAAACTGGAAATAATGAAATTTTTCTGTTTTTCTCTGCAAACGAATGCCTAAGTTTGTTTGTTCATGTAGGAAATCTGTATTTATCTTCAACTCGAAATGATTAAATGAACTTTTTATGTTCCAAAATCAATTTAGCCTTATTAAGCAAATATTTTCCTCTAAATTAAACTAATCATAGTGTTCCTTTTCCTTTTTCAAAAGTTTTTATTCATTTATCTTTTATCAAATTTATTAAAAGGAAAATATAAAATATAGTAGAAACATAATGAATTCTCTTTGTTTAGTTTCATTTCTTGATCCATTTTCCTGTCAGATGCAAAGGTCTTTTCTTGGCAGATGGTACGCGAAACAGAACTACAACCATCTGACAATTCATCATCTAACAAATAGCCTTTCCTGCTACTTTGATTTTTTCTGCTATTCTGTAAAATGTTATAATTATCAGGTAATAGGCACTTGTGCTGGTATGTGAGGGCATTTAAAATTTGGAGGAAGATATTTGCTCTCTGCGGCATAAATAATATGGCATATACGATAAAAAAATTTGTGAAAAATTTCCAGCCATTTTTACTTCTCCTTAACCTCATATGTTACCTATATAGTTCTAAAATAGGAAAAAAGATCAATGAAACTCTCATTTAAGTTATGAGATATCTTCACATTGCAGAAAGCTATATATTATACCTATAATGTGTTCATCTTTAAAAGATAAACCGGGTTAAACTAGCCATGATCAAAAATAAATCGTGAATCTTGTATACCATCATAATTTACTAAACAATTTTTCTTATGATACCAATCATTCGCGAGTTACTAAACTTGATGAATAACTTTAATATTGGATGTGATACTTAACTGAAAAAAATTGATCCTTATTAATAAAATTCGTTTTGATCCTAAAGATTACACTACAAAACATGAATGTAGTATTTTAATAATTTTTCTTATGATACCAATCATTCGCGAGTTACTAAACTTGATGAATAACTTTAATATCGGATGTGATACTTAACTGAAAAAAATTGATCCTTATTAATAAAATTCGATTTGATCCTAAAGATTACACTACAAAACATGAATGTAGTATTTTACTGTAACATTTGTTCCATAGATATATTTCATTCGAAACATTTTTCATAAAGTATATTCTATTTTTTCAAAATCGCATAATTATGGCATTTCACGAATTTCACTTATTGGAACCTGCAAAAAGTACTATATTAATATTCACCATTACGTCCAGACAGAGGATAATTAACTTACTTTGTGTCCTGGATCGAGAAGACCCCAAAATTTAGTGTTTATTTTTAAGAAACATAGCCCTTGCAAAGGCCAAAGATAGATGAGATGGCCCAGGCCCATCTCACTTTTAGGCTGTGCATTACATATTTTATAAGCCTACCTATTTCTATGCTGTTTTTTAATATTTGGCAGTACAATAAGTAAAATCAGTATTATAACACAACAGTTATAAAATTTAATTATTACATCTGAATCAAATAAAGTTACATTTGCAATACATATTCCCATATCATGATTATGAATAAGTTATCACGCGAACTGTACATAATAGTGGTTATGGTGATTATTAGAGGATAATAATAATAGTAATCAGGCCATGATCACACCAGTGAAGAATAATTACTATCCATTGTTATAATTTAATCGAGAATGTTTGACGATAATGTTATCTGCTAATGTGGAAATAACGCAGAAGATATTTATTCACGTGATTAAATTAAAAAATTTGCATTTAATTCAATTTTTAGCATCGCAATAAACAAAGGAAAATTATTTTATAGAAAAATAAGATCTGAGTAAAGTTAAAATTCGAATAAATTATTATCACTTTGGATAAACGATACAGTAATGAAAGAAAAACAAAAGGATAAGTAACTAAAGGAAAATTTTTGAGTATCAGTTATCAGTATATAGGATAATTGGTATATCAAAGTTTAATTTCGATAATTTATCGTTATTTAACAATAACATAAAACGTAAATTAAGTCACGTGATTATACAAATATTCGTCACATAAGAGCAATTTCTGTAAATCGTCATTGATAACAATCAATGATTCACCCAATCGTCGAATTGCAACGATCGTTATAGGTTTGTGAGAGTGCTATTTATTTGGTAATAGTTACATGATTCACTATTCAATAATCATATTTAACAAGCGACATATACAAGAATTTCTTCCTAACGAACAGCAAAAAACAATCTTCAAAAAGTTTGCAATACGATCTCACGCCAGTAATAGTCTTTAAATCATAAAAAAACTTTTTAAAAAAATCTTAAAAAGACAGACGATTTTTCATTTTAGATTCGCTATTACTATAAATCTTAGATTTATAGATTGTCTCGCAATAAAAAAAAATTCTAAACTAAACGAAATGATTCTTTCCAGAAACAAATACGGTACATAATGCGAATCTAGCAGAAATCACGTGATTTTCACCTGGGGTGAACTTGTTTCGGTTAATCATACGATTAGGAAATCACGCGATCCATGAAAACGATTTGCTCCAAATTATTATAGATGTCTACAATCTCTGATCACGCTATCAGTAAAAACTCATTTATTAGCAATTACAGATGCATTTATAGATGTTAGAAGTCATTGCGTCACCCGACCGTTAACTAAACTTATCGTTGCAGTTATATTATTAAATCAGAGTCGATTGACGATTGCGTTATTTACAACTGGCAGAAATCGTTAGATCGTGTAATTTTCTAATAACATGCTGCTAGATTTCTGTCAGTCCAAAGTAGTACCGAAATCCATAAAAATACAAGTGCTACACGATTTTGCAACATAGAATATTCCAATAAATGGTATGAAAATTAGCGAATTTGTACAAAAATATTGTAAAAAATAGTAAATGAAGTGGATATAGACGCACAGAGTTTCTTGTGCTTCATCTTAGATAATCCTGACATGTTTGTAGATAATGGCCATTAGGGTTGATTTATTATAAGATCTTTCTTAGATAACGATTATCTAAACGATCGAATCTTCTTGCATCGATAAGATTTTCGACAGTTTTTTTGAAAAATATTGGGGAAGACATACTGGACCAAGTTTTTTCTCGCTTTCTAAGAAGAAGAGGAAGACATTGGATCGAACAGACACACAGTTGAGTTTCCAATAGTTGTAACATTCCAGGACGGCTGAGAGAAATTCTTAGCAATCCACACGGAAATTGCCTTTTGTCTGAACCCCGGCAAATACCACCTTGTGATAAGACGTCAAGGCAATGGTTTGCTCCAATAGCTTTGTCTCATTTAGTCATCACTGATGTCATGTCATCCATGACTCCAGGTGCATTAAGGGAAGTAGAAATTTTTTCTAAATTAGCAAAAATCGATTTAATGATGAAAGCAAAGTTAAATTTACTCATCTTTTTTTATTTTTCATAAATTTCAATGTATCTATTTTTAATGCATTTATAATGGTTATATATACACAGTCGACGAGTTATAATTAAAACAGAATGCTTCAAAATTTGTGTTCTCGATTATTTATAGCCGACATTAACTGTAAGCAAGCGTTAATCACGGAATATAAATTGGAAAAATATTAATATTGATTAAGAAAAGTAATAGAGATTTGTTAATTTCAATTAAGAAGAAAATGAAAATTACTAATATTAATTAAGAAAGAAATGTAGATTACTAATCGAGTTAAAAAAATATACATAAATTATAAATGTTAATTACTTATGATAATGATTAGAAAAGTCACATGATTAACAATAATGTATATTTCTAACATTGATTAAAAAATATATGTAGATAACAGATGATGATTAATAAAGAAAATCATTTTATTATTTAACAAAACAATGAGTAAAAAAAATTGATTATAAAGACATATTTTATTTTAAAATTTGCGAAAAATATATTATTTAAGAATCATCTAATTGCCATGTAAACAAATAGAACTTAAATGCGTAATTGCGATAATTTTTCAATATGTTCACAGGCTAAAACATACGCATCAAAATCAACGAGGAAATAAATTGAAATGGAGCCAACTTCGAGAAAATTTGCAGTATTATCATAAGACAATTAACCCAACGGAGAAAGTTCGCCATTTGTATTACTGGTGGAGAAAGGAATAGCCGAATAAAATGTCTAGCATCTCTGTAAATCTTTCCGAAAATTGACTGCGACCTTCCATATCCACCAAACCTCCCTTCCTTATCATTTCGACGGATCCTTCTCCGATGGGGATTTACTTCTTTCCCCAAAGGATCCCCCATCTCTCAGTTCTTGCAATCTGCTACTTTAACCAGAGTCAGCAAATTTTCCTATAGCTAAAGACTCTTTTACTTCGCTGCTACTCACTGTTATTCATAGATTTCGATTCTTAAAAAAAAAATTTCCCTCCTCTCGTTTCCTCTGTCTACTTATTGAGTTTCTGTCTTCCCTCCAGCAACTTCCTTTTGTTTTTATACATTTTTAGTTTTATTAACGAATTTCTCAGTTTTTACATTACTTTTTACATATATAACAATTTATTTATATTTACTTTATAATACATCACATGTTAACTTTTATTTTACTTTTTCCAGCGTGCAGCTTTTCATTTTATATGTTTATAAAACTTTTCACTTTACAAGAAACTTTTTATCAAATTATTTTTGTATTGACACTTCTTAAATAATTCAGCTTTTAGAATATTTATCGAGTTTGCCAAATTTGCTCGACTTTTATATTTATTCAAACGAATAATTATCAAAAGTAAACATAAAGTTTTGCAATTTTAAAAAATTCTCAACAGATGGCGACAGCACTAACGCTAATAATTACCATAACGTTCTAAAATTATTTGCATAAAAAAATAAAAAAAGAATAATTTGTGATTCTATCTTTTACTGGTACTCTAACCAAATAATAATGTCGCTGTTAAAATATAAATAGAGGTTTAACACTGCGAACATTACCCCATAGCAATAATAACAATAACAACAACAACAATATTATTAATTTAATAATATGCAAGAACACGCTTCGTTCCTTAATTATAATAATGGGGGATTGAAAACAATTTTTGGGCCAAGAAAAACAAAATCAATACGATGTGAATGCACTCCGGTCCGTTTGCATATATATATCTCTATACGTAGGATGTTAGCGGGTGGTCGCCATGACAGTTAACGCGTGCTGGGTTTATTAACAAGTGGGCGTAACCGGTGACTGTGTACCTATACGTCACTTTATAGCGTTACGTGCTGAAAAGGCGTGTCGGAGATCTGGAGGTACACCTGTACAAGTCTCATTCACTTCATGTTTAGTTCGGCTGACATCTCGGATATAGCAAAACTGATTTACTGCTATTCCACCCGGTTGCAACGTTTAGTCAGAGAAGCAATAGTAAATCTCGCCAAGTTTGCAGTCGCAGAGTTTCCAATATCAATCCTCTCTCTCGGTTGCTACGCATGAATTTGTAATGGATTGTCAGCGTAGTAAGTGGGAAAAGTACCATAGGTCGTGTTACAAATGAGCTAGGGGAATAAATATATGATGTCCCGTTTTGTACGTCGATGTTGCAATGGGATAAAAATGCTATTTAACGACTGTAACACGGTTGCAATCGACCATTGCAATACACAATCTTTGCAGTTTAAACAACATATTTTTGATTTTTAATTGAAATATTCGATGATGGTTCAATCATCATCATATTAGAAGCCATTGTGATTTATTACATCTTAAGGGAGAATTATGTGAAATATAAAATTAGAGTTTCCTAGCAAAAGTAGAGGAATCTCATGAGACGAGAGCGCAAGTATTCCCTGAGAAATCGTTATGTATGACGATTGTCTGTGCAATGTTTCATAAGTGTTGGTGAGACATAAAACATATTACACGCATTACAATTAGTCTGTCTAATATTAATCCTTATTATTGTTGCTGTTTTGACAATGATTCTTGTTTGTTTCACTGCTACAACACGCATACTATACTCAGTAATGCCTATGAATCGTTACGTAAATGGAAAAACGAAAAAGCGATACGATGAAACAGTTACTTGTCTTCAATGCAATTTTAAATATTTCGTTATAATCAATAAATTTTATATGGAACGTTTTAAAAATTTGTATTTACTGTAGACATCTACATTAAAAATATATATATAAGTATGCAAATTTTTGATTGAATACCTCCTTTAGAACAGCAAATATATATTTGTTTACTATCTTACATATAATAAATATTATATTCCCTTAATAAATATTCTTGATAAATTTATAATTATACAATGGAGATAAATTTGATACAAATGAAAAAAATTTAGATTCTTATTTTATTCCTAAATTTTCAAAAATTTATAAATTTTTAATAACAATTTGTTATTTTAATTAAAAATTCCAGAAAAATATAACATTATTTTGAACTGAATTTATGCATTAAATATAAATGGTAAATATAATTTAATAATTTATAAAATGAGTTTTAAAATATTTAGAAGCAATTCAAAATTTCTTTTGAATATTTTAAAACTTTTTTAGAAGAAAAATTTTCTGTAATTTATAGAAATTTATGTGCATTATCAATATTTATAACATATTATGTAATTTTTTCTCCAAATATATATTTAAATAAATTTCAGTTAAAATAATGAAATTATGTTTGCAGTATGAAACAGATTTTTGTAGTTTTTTTTTCTTGGAAATTCTGTTAGGAAAAAAATAAGTAATAAAATAAGAAAAGGTGGAAAATTCGTATTAAATACTTCGATAATTATAGAGGTGAAGGAAAATCGAATCTTGTTATGTTTCTCACCACATAGACGAGAGGACAGAGAAAACAATTAAATAAAAATCAAAGAGAAGGGTGGAAAAGAATGATATAAGTCTATATTTCAAAAGAGAAGACAAGCAAAATATAGACAAACTGGCAAACGCAGTCTTTCCATCGTGTCTTTCTGATGAGATTAAGAGAGCTATGCTTTCTATCTGTCTAGCATTCCCTCCTCCCCTGTGAGTAATACATCCTGGTGCTAATGCTCAGTGACACTTTTCATTAAAACCGTATTAAAAGTTGATTAGATCGAGGCTTCAATTGCATTCCCAGCAGACAACCATTCACACCGCATTCATCATGAATGCCTTCTAACCTCGACCTATGACCCACGTTCTGCAAACGATTTCTTTCTCCACTTTTCTTATCTACAAAGTCCTGGAATCTCTTCTAGATTCAGTCATCTGATTGCCAAGTCTTCTTTTCAAAGAAGATTGTTTCGTACCTCAGGGAAAAGTTCAGAAAATTTACTCTCTTTTTAAAAAAAGGAGAACTAATAACATATTTGATGGAAGATATCTCTCAAGCTTTCGAGTTTAATGAATTTTCTCTTCTATTATTACATGAAATAATGCAGAATTTTGTTTGCTATTTTTGTTTTTAAAACGCGTTATCGCCTTTGTCTAAATGTTTATTGTGTTTGCAAGAATTTTGCTGACGAGATTTGAATAGTTAAACGGAAAATGCAAAGAGTTCTGTTGTTGAATGGCATGATAATCAGTTGGAGTTTATCTTCAGTTTTCGGAAAAGTTAATGGCCTGAACGAATTCAGATTTTTGTAAACTGTTCAAGTGCACTGCGAATAAAACTGACATTTTCTAAATCGCACTAAAGAAATGTAGTTTAATAATAGAAAAAAAGAATATAAAGAATATATTATATAAACGTTCAAAATTCAGAATCATTTAGTGAATTCATCAGGACTGATACTACACAAGTTTATTTACTTCAAATTTTAATTTTTAATAAGTTAGTATTTGTTTAGACATTTTTCAGTAGAATAGTCTTTTAGAGTGTATGTTTTATCATTGCTTTCTCTCGAGAGGTTTCTTACAAGGATTATATAGGATTACATTCCCGACCTCCCTGTGAATTTTCTGTCCTTCCTATCCTGTTTTGTACTGATAAAATATAACATGACAGACAATATGGTTCTAAATAAAAATATGTTTCTAACAATAATCCAGTTTCCTTTCTCTATAAGAATGTTTCCTTTCTTCGTTACATAAAAATGACGAAAGATATGATAACTATTTGTTTATCATGATTTACTTTTTGCTTTTCCTTTACAGTTTCCGTAAACTAGCAAAAGACAAAAGAAAAAAAATATTGCACTGTCAAAATTAATAAAAGTACAGCTTAATCTGAAAGTCTCATGTTGGCGAACTTCTTAGTTATCGATATAAAAATTTGTACAAATATAAAAAGAGGAAGTTGTTGAACAAAAATCAAATAGCAAAAATGATGTTCGTAAAAAGAAAAAAAAAAAGAAAAACTTAACGAGATAAGTCACTCTTTATAACTGCGCAACCCCTTTAATTACATAGGTTACAGTAATCCTTATCTGGGCGTACTTTAATTAAACAAATACAGGAGATAAACTGGATTACTCTGGATTGTAACGTTAGAAGTGTGATCAGTTAAATGATACATACAAGCTTTGCAATGATAGGGTTGGCAATTGGGTAAATGTGGAGAGACTTAATCTTATATTATGGCCCATTCAACCAACTAAATTGTACTTTGTTTTGATTATGTTCAGCAATTGCTCCTTCTGTAGTTATTTTTTCCCTCGCTAATCTTACAAAATATGAGTATTTTAATGTTAATTAATTCTTTTGATGTTGAAGTTATAAATACATATATGATTTTATTATTCCTTAAGGAATCGTGGAGCATCTAATTTGATTCCAGAAGTATTTGCGAAAAGATGTACAGTTCAATTAAATTAGACGAGTAAATTCTAACTTATTATTCCTTATTATTTACCATTTGTCCTTATTATAAACTTAACTTATTAATTATCCTTAGTTATTAAAACGTATTTAATTATTAATATGTTCTATGCAAATTATTAAATTATTTATTAATTACAATGCATAATTTATGCTAGCTTATAATTCAAAACTTCTCCATCAGTAGGAATTGTTTATCGTTGATAATACATACTGATTAGTTAATTATTTCTTAATTTATTTTTTTTTTAATATTAATTTTCGAATTTTTAATAAATTTACAAAATTTTTCTGGTTTAATATTGTTTATCTCGAATGATTTTTAAGTTTATTATTTTTAATTTATTATTTATTGCCAGACTACTAGATATTTATGATTAATTATAAAAGAACGTAATTAGTTAACTCGATTATTCCTCCTTTCGAAGCTATTCATACAAACATTTCTACTCGGCATTACTAATTTATAATTTTCAACGGGAAAGGAGAAAAGAGGGATAAAGAATAAATTACGAGAGAAAAAAAAAGCAGAATGAAAATATTGGAAATGTGCATAATAATAAAGTCGAAGCTTCCAAGAAATTCTTATACATATAAATTGCCGTAGTGACATGCAAATGGAAGTTGATCAATATGGACAGCCATGATTAATTGTATATCACCAGTTTTGACGCATTTAACGTTCTTTGAAGTCTCGAATTTTGTAGGTATATCGGAACTGGACACGGAAACAACATATAGGATAGAATGATCTCCATGAATATTAATGCGAATCGAATTACAATTTATTTGTCTAAAGGTAAATTGAAGTAACCAAACCAATTTTGATCAAATAATTAATACGAGAATTAAATTTATTTAATATTTTATGTTCACGTAAAATTGAATCGTTTAAAAAAGAGTTAATAGGAGTAATTGAAGAGAAATTTTGGAAGAAAATTTATACTGTATTTTTAAAACAAGAGCAAACATTTATATAATATTTATTAAAAATTATATAAATGTTCAATTCAGAATATTATATATTGAATAGACAATATAAAAATATACCAATCTTAATGAAAAAAAAATATTAATCATAATAAACATATCACTAATTCTTGCTATATAGTATAAATATAAAATGCAATATTTGGCAATCTAATTGTCTGTTCTGCATAGGCTTTCGCACCGTTTGGCTAGTCGGGATCAAACTTTGCGTAGAGACTTCATGTGACTCCGCAGGTAATATACGGTATCCTCGATCAAGATCGCTCCAGGAGAGTGGGGCAATTTGGGGTCGTAAGGAAAATACGTATTTAAATCCTTCAGATTTTTGTTCGAATTTGAGATAACGCTATGGTCGCGCCGGCATGACGTCACTGTGATGTAACAATGAGACGTCACAAAATACGATTTAATCGTGACGTCACAATGATGCACCAATGGATGGCGTCAAGCGACGCAATGATGCCGTCATCAGGCCGTCATGCAAGGTTAAAACAAGGTTAAAATTGAACAAAAAAAAAAAGCCAATAGATTTCAAAATAATGAATGGATCATATGATAAAACGGTATTTCTGTATGGTTCATTTATTCACTAAAATTAATTTTAAATTTATTTGGTTCTATCCAGAGTACCCGATATCATGATGGACTAAGAGTGACAAACTTCATTATGTCCTGAAATTCCCGAGCAACATCGGGTACGCTGGCTAGTATATGTATGAAAATTTAACTATCGTAATTTTATATTTTACTTTATACAATATTATGATACTTAAGGTACGCATTTATATCAGCATTTTTCATACTATAATGGAATGTCCATTTACCAAACTAACTGGAACAAAAGATCGATTTGGTTTATTAATTTGTTCAGATAATTATACGTTGTATATATATATCGGATATATAGTGCAAAATAATTATAACCGTACAAAATACTTTGTGAGTATTCGGTAGCCAACCTTAAAAAAATAACAACAACAAGAGAATAGAATTAAAGAAGTATAGTTTACTTCTACTAACCATAATTAGTATTACTGTATTCTAAATTTGTGCAAGTTGAGAGATTAATAAATATGTTAGCTAGAAAAAAATATAAAGCATGTAAAATTTTTTAAACTTATTTCAATATTTTTTAAATATTTCAGCATAATACTTACATTATTGTATGCTAGACTTTTCCAATATAGTATTTTATAGTTACTCCTAACCATAATTAGTATTACTGTATTCTAAATTTGTGCAAGTTGAGAGATTAATAAATACGTTAGCTAGAAAAAAATATAAAGCATGTAAAATTTTTTAAATTAAATATATTTCAGCATAATACTTACATTATTGTACGCTAGACTTTTCCAATATAGTATTTTATAGATACGCTACCAGTAGTTAAAAAAATTTTACTCCGAAATCAATGTTGGGATAACTGGGTGATCGGTTAATCGATGCACTATTGTAAAGTACTTCTTTTAGAATCAATTTGGTACCTTTACATCTGTTTTCAATTTCGATGGAAAATTTAACATGTTAACATGTGCATGCTCGGATTTCCCTACAGTTTAAGAGCAACTTTCATTAAGTCTTCGTCATTTGAACGATGCCGTATCACTTGATACGCCAAGTTTCACGGAAGCATAATATCCTTAATTCCAAGTGTATTATTGTGACGGATAAAGTAGTTAGTCATTTAGTAAAGCAGACAAACAAGATATTTACCAAACCTCAGAAGCACAGGTGGATAGGCTAATTATATTAACTGCGGTCTGATAGTGGATACGACTCAATAGGATTACATATGGTTCGAGTAAATTCTAAACAGTTGTTAGAAAATTGTGGATACGACTCAATAGGATTACATATGGTTCGAGTAAATTCTAAACAGTTGTTAGAACAATATAATTTAAGTTTCAGCAAAGCAGACTAAGCAATCTCAAGAATTTTTCAATAAGTTAAAGCAGTTGATAATATTTCACCCAATTTAAATGCGCGGTTAATTTTCTTTCGAATATTTTTCTTAACAGAATATTTACAGAATGAGTTAATTAATATTTAAAATGCATACTGTACTGCATTTAATATACGGTGAAATGTTTTAATATATTTTTAATTAATTATTTTCTCGTGTTAAAAGCTGAATTTCTAACATTTAATTTCATTTCTTTGACAATAATAATCTATTTATTTATTTATTTTTTATTTTAATCCATCTCTTTAATTAAAATTAATTAATATACTTTATTTTAATCAATTTCATAATTTTAAGCAATTTATTTATTTTAATCTACGGGTATAATTGAAATTAACAAATATCATTTATTTTAATCAATTTCCTTAATTATAATCATTTTATTCATTTAATTCCTTTTTAGCAACTCAAAATAATCGGTGAATAAAATGAAGATAATTTTAATTTATACGAATCTTGAATTTTTTATACACTACGATTCATCACAAAAGCATACAGTAAATAATGAAAATATTAAAAAAATTAAACGAAATTCCGTAAATTTAATTATCAGAAATTATGTCTAATCAAATTAAAAATATAAAATTTCTGATTTTTAAATAATAGTTGTTATTTATCAGTTGCGGTATTTCACTTCGTGCTATCATCGCTGCTATTGACTTAACAAGAAAATTTGTTTAATTTTAACTAGAGAAAAAACTAACAGAAGTGTTTAATTTAATTATTTGCTACTTTATTTAATAAAATACATGTCCCAGTGAATATTTTATATTTAATTGCGATGCACGAATAATAAATTAACGCAATTTTTATACTCTATAAAATTTGATTTGAAGTGATTTATTTTATGATTTTAAATATGTACCTATATAAATTTTTTCGTATCTGACATATATGTATATTTTGGCATTTTTGTTTAGATTATTATATTTTACTAGATTTTAAATTAAAAAAAAACACTTTATGGTGATTAAAACGTTAAAATAGAATAAACAAAAACCGTGATTTAAACACACCTTAACGGTGTGTTTAAATCACGGTTTTTGTTTATTCTATTTTAACGTTTTAATCACCATAAAGTGCTTTTAATATTTAAATAGCAAACATTACATTTATTAAAATAAATATTTAACTCCAGATACATACTTGAGTCCACTTTAATTTCGGTAATCACGCGATTTCAATCTAATATCTCGGTTTTATTAAATATATATTTTTAAAGTTAATTCCCCGTCCATTTTTTTTAAATTTGTTTTTATAATTGTTTTTTATTAGAAATTTTTCAATTAATTTTTAATTTTTAATACATTTTTCCTGACTAGGCTCTTTTAATTATAACAATACATTTATAATTATATATATTTTTTTTTTTCTTTATTAATCCATTTCTTTAATTTGAATCAATTACTTTAATTTTAATTAATTTCTCGATTTTAATCCATTTTTATTTTAAATAATCCATTTGTTTAAATTTTCAACTTTAACTTAATTAATTTCCTTAGATTAATGTAAACTTAAAATTTTATAAGCTTAATTTTATTATTCTATTTTTTGGCATTGCTGTACCTAATTTTACTCATTAAATTATAAAATATTTCAAAAATACGAACATCTAAAAATATGAAAAATTTAATCCTTCCGATCTACAAATTAATAAATATAAATAAATAAATATATATATATATAATTAAAAATATCACAACTCACGCCAGTAAGATTTTAATTAATTTCCGGACCGAAAAATATTCAAGCAGATCATTTTATAACAAGCATGTACTCATAACAATCTAATTATTGCTTAAATTGAATTCAGAATTCGAAACATCAGCCGATTATTAATCATTTTTCTTTATCCGACATCAACTCAATTAACTTTGACGAAGAATGGTGATTAATAATGTGTGAAATGACGTTGTTTGTATTTAATTAATAGTTAGATGATTGTCCTTAATCGTCTTTGTAAATTGGAGAAATGGACGCATGCATCTGTTTCAATATACACTTTGTTAATTGTTACACCAATATGCACTTTGCTGATTTTATAAAGCAAATCCTATTTCAGTTTTGATTCATTACAATCTGTTAACTCTATATTAATATACGCACTTCATAATTCTGGCATCCCTAATTTTTCTATTAAAATTCGAAGCGGTTTAATAAGGGCGAACAGGTCTTTCAAGTTCTTTATATTAAATCGATAACAGGAATTTTCTAAAAGTCTTAAATGCAAAATAATCAACGCATTTTAATCTTTTATAAAAGTTAAGTAAATAGTAGATTACATGTTTATGTTATAGGTTACTAACCAGGATACCCGGTGCTGCTGGGGAATTACAGGTAAATAATACAGTTTATGTGATAATAGTCCTACGTCATCATGACGTCATCACGCTGGCTAATAATAAAAGCATTCTAAATTAGTTTAAGTGAATCTATAGATTTTATGGATAACAAGTTGATAATGAACCATGCAGAATTATCATCTTACCATATAATTAATTTATTATAGCATTTGAATTTATTAACATTTTGTGTCCGCTATTATATCAGGATGACGTCATCACGCGATAATCTGACGTCATACACTGTTGTATCGTCTTGCCGCCATGCAACAACAGTCTTTTATAACGTCATCCATTGTTGCGCCAGATGACGCCATACTGGTTCGATTATGACGTCAATCCAAATTCAAATAAAACTGAAAGATTTAAATACGTTGCGACTACAAACCTGCCTATCCCGGGTGATCTTGACCCAGGGTAGCCTATAGTACCCGCGGGGTCAGGGAAAATTGCTGTGCAAAGTTTGTTCCCTATTGTTCAAATGGTGTGGAATCCTATGCAGAACAGACACACGCAAACATTACATTTTATATATGTAGACTAGCCAGGATGCTGGGAATTTCTGGCACAATTTTCTCCCATATGTATACGGACAATCATAGCAACTGTTACGTTGTCGTGGTATTGTTGCCCGTGGTGACGTTATACATTGGCATTACATATTGTGTCATCATCCATTGTTGCATCACAGTGATATCATCTTATGATCAGTTTTGGAATTATTATCTTAAAGACGATCTGGCATATGCGACAATGTCATCTTTAGGCCCATATGAGTCATCCCAAAATTACTATCCCAAATCTTAATAATAATCCAACAGTTAATCCAAATTCGAATAAAAATCTAAAGTATGAAGCATGTATTTTTGTTAGGATCAAAAAATTCCCCAACAGCTGAGGGATTTTAACCTAAGATACCCTACGTTACTCTTAAGATCATAAGAAGTCACATTGGAAAATTTGATCTCGATAGATCAAACAGCATGAGAATGCCTAGGGAACAGGCAAACATTTGCATTTATTTATGTACATTATTACGCCATAGTTTATTATTGCGTAATAACATACTAATAATAATATTGCGTAATAACATTTCAATAAAAAACACTTGTTAGTTATACTCTTTCTCAGGCTAATAATAATATAAAAGGTAAATATAATTAGTAAACGACATATTTTTGAAACATAATTAATTTTTTATTAACAATTTCATTAATAATAATAATTTTAATTTATTTATTTTAACCATTATAAATATAAAAATAATAACTTTAAAAATAAATGGATTTTATATAGTCCATTTAAGTATCTTCCAACTTTAAGTTTTAATATACTACAAGAAAACAATCAAAATATTGGTATTTATGATATATATAACTTTATATAATTGTTTATATGGTAGAAATGAATCAAAATAATTCTGGTCGAATGAACAGAAAAACTGAAGCACAAAATTGATAAAACATTTTTCAGGAGTAGCATGGAGTTTTTCAATTTAACTGTTTGACAGGTAAGTTATTTGTTGACAACAAAATATGAGAATAACATCTAGTAGAGCTGATGTCAGGAACGTTCTTGATGAGTTCATTTCTGAAGGTCCAGGCTATTGCTCGCAATTACTAATGTCCATTAAGATGAGTAATGCCTTCAACATACAATCAGCTAACCAATGGCACACTGTTTAGCATCCAAACTATTTTTCAAACTGCATGAAATTTCGTGTATAGTCTGTATTATAAGAAAACGTAACAATGTATGAAAGAATGAAGTTATTTTTTTCTGTTTTATTTATGATAATTATTAAAGAATAAAGGAGTGTTGTGAAGTATTTATTACGTTCTTACCGATAAGAACCTGTCTGGAGATATCTTTATTGGAGAAGAGTTTAAACGAGCTTGGAGGAGAGAGAGAGAGAGAGAAAGAAAGGGAGGGTTTGTGTTGATAATTATTTTCTCATAAAATTTAATATTTAGAGATAAATTAGAACAGAAGGAATTAAGTGACTTTATCCATAAAGATTTTTGTTATTTTTTGGTGCAGTTAAACAACTTTCATTACGGAATGGCACTGCTTCGGCTTTTGAATGAACGTAATAACTTTCTTCATTATTTAAACACCTCGAAGTCATTTTTATATGATCTAAAATGTGTACGCAATGTGGAAAGCGAACAACACGGAATAAATTGCAATTTTAGGAAGGAATTTTGTTCCTCAATTGCATAAAATAAATCAAAATTCTCTTATATACGTCTCGTTGTAATTCATTGCTAGAAATTCAAGTTTTTGAGCATGAAAGCAGATTGATCACTTCGCCAATTAAATTCTTTGCTTGTTTTCGGAAGTTAAATACTTAACGAAATATTTGAGGAGTTTAATGCTCGTTAATTAAGTATTAATGAACTGAGTTTTTCTCGTCTTTTGTGTGGCATTCAGTAATTTTGATTGATGTTTAATAATTTTGCAGAAATTAGACTTAATAACAAATCAAAACTTGTTGGAATTATGAGTAGAACTAAATGTGAAACCAAAAAATCAACATTTGGATCATTTGAATAACCAAATTCAAGTAATTAAAACGCAAAATTTGCATAAACTCTCTTAACTTACGGTAAACACGATATGTATTGTACCTGACTCACTTATATTAACAGCTGTGTAACTCTATTCTTTTATAACATGTCCAGATGTCACTTTTGTTCTCTCGACAACTATTAATCAACTGGACTATGTCAGCTTGAGGTTGTCCCATGGAGACTATACCTGATCTGTGTTACAGCTGACTGGATATATAATGGGAGACTACAGTCACTCCCCACCATGTCCCTATATGCCATTAGTGACACGTGTTTGGACCTTTAAATTTTAGATACATCTTTGATTCGATGTTTAAAAACTATGGAAAAAAGTCAACCCCCGATAAGTGGATTTGGGTTATAATTCTTAATATATGAGTCACGAGTCTCAAAATGTTGTTATAAATCTTTTTTATGTTGAATTTTACTGATATGAATAATTCTTTAATTATTTTAAACTCTAGGGAAATTTTTCTCAAAATTTGCTTTCAATGGTAAAGTTACCATTTTTGATTTTTGAGTGGATCATAAATCATCATAATTGCATTAATGTCTTTCTTTGAAAATATGGGAAAAAACTGGTCTTTTTAGCAATGAATTAAAGCATAATTAATTCACGATATTCCATCATGGAAACTGTTTTAAACATTCAAGAAGGACTACCATTCTTCCTTAAAATGGCGGTGATAAGGGATATCCTGTTTAATCTCAACAGATAAGCTTATGTTGTCTCGTTGCTCTTCATTGATAAAAACAATAATAAACCAATCCCGGGCTTAGTTCTTGGGTTTTATGTCAGAAGAAAGTGAAAATAAATGATTTCTTGTGATCAATACAGGAGTTTCTACTGTTAGTGACATTTGTCCAACATATAGATCTCGAAACGACAGATGGACAAGTCATTTCTTCTAACTAGTTTCAAAATACTTCTCATTTCGAAAATAACTTTTAAAGAGCTTATCTAGATAAAAAGTTATCTTATTTTGTTAGTTTATAACGAAAAAACAAAAAGAGCTTGAACAACACTCAAAATGAGAAAAGGAACCCCAAGAGAGTATAATGCAATGTTTTCTTTGCTCCATCCCAATAATTGAAGATCTTACATGTCAATAGTTTTTTTGGGGACTTCGAACTGGATATATATATATGTATTAATATAAAATTTTAACGATAATAAATATTCTAAAGTAAAATTTTTATATAGAATTTCAATCACGACGAGTATCATTAGCTTTTCAGAAAATTGATTCTGTTTATTATAATTTCTAGTTTTGAAAAATCTTTTCTTTATATATTTATACATATATGCGTGCATGCATATATATATATAAAGATAAATCAATAAAAATGCAGAAAACATCAACAAAATCATGAATCCACAATTGCTTTTCCAATGCGATAAATTGCTGAAATAAGAATAAATTGATTTTTATCTTTTATCAATAACAAATGTTCACTTCCATTATGACCAAGGACATAAAATGTTGAAAATTAAAGAAGAAAAAAAAAAGCAAAAACAGAACTGCCTAAATGGAATTGTAAAGCTTTACTAGAATTCATCCAGATATATTTTATATGCTACAAAGAACAAAAAAATAAACAAAATTTTCTCAATCTTAGGAATTCATAATGTATTAGCTTTTATCTGTGAAATATTTTTAGAACATTATCTTCATCCAGATAAATGTTTTGGTTTTTCCTTTTCTACATTGAAAATATTTCTTAGAATATTTCTTTTTTTTTTTCTTTTCCTAGGATTTCGGAGAATGTTTTATTTGGAAAAAGATACTTTTTCTACAGCGTAATGTTTATTAATGAATGTTATAAGTATTCTAAATGATGTGATTTAAATTCGGATTATAATAATAGAAAGCAATTAAAAATTTAATGAGTATTATGGAGTTTAAATTGCTTATTTTCTAATCCTTTTCGAAAGTAGAAGAAAAACTATTTGTTTACCAGATTCAAGAAAATACAAGTAAAGTTGCTCGTTTCTTTATTATTTACAAGAGAATCCAAGAAAATTTTTATTATTTACTTCAGCTCAACAACTGTGTATTTCTTTTTTTTTTTCATACAATTCTCTAAAAGAAGAAAAAAATTCAGAAAATATTGTAATTTTTTCTTCTACTTTTTAAAACAGTCAAAATTTTTATATATCTCGTATAATTTATAAATTAGAGTTGATAATAATAATAATATTTAATCCGTTTCGAGGTATAAATATCATAAATTACTATTATCAATGTAAAATCGCATCATTTTCTTTTTTACTTTAAGGAAACTGGAGGAAAAATTTCTTTAATATAATTTCGAAAGACAATTTAAAAATTTCGTAAAAAATATCTTCTACTCGAGAAAAAAGTTTTTCTATAAAATAAAACTTAATTATTATTTAGAATTTATTTGATAAAATTCACGAATTGCAACTAACACATGTTATTTGTCAAATGTCAGATAAGAGTTGTAGTACGTGACTTTAAGAAGATTAAGGTAGTTTATGTTGTCTAGAAACTTGAAAAGTGTCATGGATAGCTTGAGAGAGAGATAAAATTATAGAAATTATATAAACTGAATTTTGAAATGAATAACTGCGTGAAATATTAAAGGTAAGAGTTGTCATTAGAAACGTATTCAAGACATTGTTTTATCACTGTACGTGTTATTTAAACTGTAAAAGTTTTAATCGCTTCTTTCTCGCATAAATATATAGTTTGTTAAACTGAAAAATTTATAAATCTAGTTTGAATCTTTATAAATTACTTATAAAAATTTTCAACATTTTTATTGATTATTTTTAAAAATTAATCTTCCGTATATCGCATTCTGTGTATATTGTGGTCTCGATCAATATTGATTTTTATAACTGCTGTACTTGAAAAATGATGGAAAACGTTCCAGTCTTGATCACTTCAAGAATCTTTTAGAAGAAGACAAATTTCTGCCATTCTGAAAAGAATGTCTAGAAATATCGAGCTATTTGGTTCATTGATTTAATATTCTATATAAACTGCACACACAAATTCTATTGTGTATTTACCAGACAAACTGGTGCATCAACATTTATAGCAAACAATGCTACAAGAACAATTCAATAGATCGTTGTTGTTGTATATTTTTATAGAAAACGGCAAGTTTAAATTGTAAAATATATATATAGGACATTACAGATCAAGACAAACAATATTTGCCTGGTTAGTAAGATCGGTCTGTACTTTCTTTCTGCATAGAATACTTTATGTTCTTACTGGTTAGAAAAATTAAATTTACTCACGAAATTAGTATACTTATATATATAGATTCACGCAAACTATATTAATACCTGAAAGAATATATTAATAAATTAGAATCCATTAATATGTTTAAAATTAGAATAGATGAGCGATGCGACGCGACGCGCGCTTACCATGCGTCGCATCGGATTTCACGTTTCACGATCTCGCGAAGTGTTAATGAGAATAATTATCAGCCAATTATCCGTTTCATCGGACCGTACGTTAAAAGCTTTTATCGTTTTATCAGAAACAAAGTTTATTTTTTTTGTTTACAATCAATTTAGTTCCAGAGAGGCGACTGTGAGATATCGAACGCGATATGACTTCGTATCAGCAGCAATTGGCGCTACATCTAAAATTTTTAACATCTGGAATGATTTAATTTAATAATCGGTACTCTTTTATTACCGCAAAATGCTATTACAACAACAATTATGCTTCTTAAAAAAATATAAATATAAAATAAGAATACGGTATGTTTACAATTTTAAAAAGGGTCATCTTTCGAATGGTAGCTTCTCCTTTTTTTTATTATTGTTGCTGCTCTTTTTTAATATAATGAACAGTTAAAATTGAGCTTTTAAAAAATTTATGTGCCATTTTAGTCTTTAATTGTCTTGCTTATAAAACAGATGTTTAATTTCGGTGGAAGAGTAAAAAGTTTTGATGCCATTAACTTAGGTTGCAAACATCATCTGCTTCTCTTATTGTTCAGTTGGATTAAAATCGACCTTGTTTTATTGCCCTTCTGCTTGGCTGCACTCAAATCTAGAGCTGTTCAGAATTCTCCTGGATGGTTTTGATGTCATTAAGAAAGTTGCACTTCTTGATTTCAAACAATTTCTTCAAACAAAATATAGTAAATAATTCTGTTTTTTTTTTTTTTGTCTTTATTTATTTTATCCTCTCTGGAAACTAACCCATTGTAAGGAAGCTTTAGTTATGGAGTAAATATATTTATTTACTCTCCTTAATTATATTTACCTACCTATGAAATCATTTCCTCTATAACAATAAACTCGATATTTAACCGTGATTACTAGCGTTAAATGCTAACCGGATAAAATGCGTTTTATATCGACAGAAAATAATATTTGTTATTATTGTACTGATTAACGATGCGATGTATCCAAGTTATTAGTCACAAAATGGCAGTTATTTATTGATTTATAGACGTAAACAAAGCCGAATGCTATTATTTACAAACATAACATTAAATTCTCCCAGTTTGCTGTGTAGATTAATGCATAATATGCAAACGTCGCTGGAAGTTTATTAATAGATCTTCAACAATATTTAATGCAAAAATATTTAGAATTTAGTTTCAACAATTAACTAAAGAGCGTGGTTTTTAATTAATAACTTTGAAAACGATCTATGGAAGGAAATAATAAAATTATCCGTTTTGTCGGATATTTTTATTATTTTAATAAAAAATATCCTTTTTTCGTTATAGTAATTTTTACTTTCACTTATTTTTATTCTCTAAAAAAGAAGAAGCTGGTTGGCCAAACGAAAGTTCCAACAGAGAAGACTTAAAGAGTGAAAGTATGAGGAAAAAGGACGTATCACGTATCTACCTTATACTGTGTCTGTCACGTGCTTATATTGTTCTTTGGCTTTAGGAGTGAGGTTCTTGAACGACCAAACTCCTTACCTATAGTCCCCATGGGTACTGTATAGGAACTGTTACGGCCAATATGGAACAGTAGCCTGTCGTTTTTCCAATCAATGGAAACCTTCAAGAGAATTATTCAGCCAATATAAAAGGATGCAAGTTATTTCTTTATTTTCTCAAGTATATCCCATAAATAAATATTGATGTTCATAAGTTGAATGTTAATATCATGATAAATATTTACAGTAACAGTTATGTTTATAAAATCCTTCAAAAAGTCGTATATGTTAATGCATGTATACACATACATTCGTCCGTAACTGATATTAATGTTTGTATTTTTTATATACATATATGCATTAAAGTCGAGATGTGAATAAACATAGTCGACATTTTGAGAATAAGTAAATATATTTTTCAATTTTATTTATATTAAAAACATTGATTTATCACGGCGGCATACGTACAAGTTTCTAAATACAGGACATGTTAAGCGAGTTATACTAAAACTCTAAAATATTTTTAAGATTGTTTTTTGTATGTGTTTTTATTTTATTTATTTTTTAGGAGAAAGCAAAATGGTTTCAGAAACAATCTAAGATAAGTTTATTAAGGAAAAAGGGAAGTTGTAACCTATCCTATTTATTTTTCTAACTATAAACATGTCTTATACTGTACTGTATAAGCGTAAAAAATAAAAGTAAAAAAAAAAATACAAAACGCTGAATAATATTAAATAAAAGAAGATTAAAAGAAAGAGAAATAAGATAAGTTTGAAACACAAACTTAAAATTGAAAACCGCATCATCCATTATTATTCTATTAAAATTCTCTTTTGGAAACCCAACCTATCAACTCTGTTTTGAAAATTTAATTTTATAAATTTAAATTTTAATTTAAAAATTCAAAACATTTTCTTTTCTTATTCCGGTAAAAATATATATTATTTAACAAGAGAAATATATATATATATAAGATCTACAAATCCATCATTAGACAAACTTTCTCTGATAGAAATTTCAATAAAAAACAATAAAATAAAAAATTTTAACAATAAAAAATAAAACTTAAATTATGTTTTATGTTAACGTAACGTATAAATTTTATATTAAAAAATGAATTATTATTTTTACCAAATAATTTTACGTCCTTTAATTGTATCATAATTTTTATTTCGCATATTTAACGATGATAAGTATTAAGTCGGATTATGAGAAGTTTAAGTTAATAATTTGACACTAGTCTCTTAGGGACTGTATACTTAGTTACATCGAAACAGGAATTTAAACATATTACTCCAACATATGAACAAGCAATTAACTAGCTATTACCGTTTATTATCTATAATGTATCTTTATATAGAAATGTTAAATAATCAAAATTTATTCGAAATTTTATGTAAAAATTTTTTATTTATATATTTTAAAATTTTTACAATTCTTAAATTTGTCATTCTTCCTTTTAGTGACATAGAATGTTAACGATAATTAAGTACTTTAATTTCAGATATTCTGCAGCAAAAGAGAGATTGTTTGTTTACATGCAATATATAAAAATTAGATGTAAAAAAGTGTCTTCTTTGCTTTAACGTCTCTCCTCAAATATTATTATTTTTTATTAAAAGAAATTTTTCTACTTAAAATTTCGAAACCAAATTTAATTTTTATGTAAGAAAACTCATAATATATTAATAATATACACTTTACTATAGAAATATTTTTATGTAGATTCTGTTAAGTAATCATATACAGCAGATAAATAATAAAAATTTATACGTTCTATAAATCTGAATAAATAAAATCTGAAAAGTACATTCAAACTGAATTTTTTCTTATAATTTTAATACATAAAAATAACTTTTATGCTAAATTCCATGCATCTTTTTATGGTATATTTTAGATAACGTTAAAAACTCTAAAATTGAATTTTGCGAATTTATTGCTGTAAATAAAATTAAAAATAAATAAAATATATTAATTTAACTCTATATATCAAAATTAAGCCAGTTTAGATAAATAAAAAAAGGGAACTAACAAACTACATTATAAAAATTTTTATTAAATTTAAGTTATAATCCTTAATTTATTAGAAACTCTCAAGCTCATTACTTAAGCTGCAAGCTATAAACACATCAGAAAGGTTACTTTGCAGACCAAATGTTGTTTCCCTACATTGATTTGATACAAAATAGAACGTGCTATTTTAAATTGTTTTCATCAAGAGTAATGAACTTGATCTCATTTTTACCATTAAGAAGATTTACATTGATGGAGTTTGGTCTTCTAGGTTAAATGAACGTTCATAATCAGCTACATTTAAACATCTACTAATGTTCAAGATCAAAATAGTACAAATTTATCAGACACATTTTGAAATTATTTAATATAGATTAAATAAAATTCTCTAATTTGCAAGATTTCTTGGAATCTTTAACGTTAATTATGAATTTGTTTAGAGATCATTAAACAAAAAAATATTATTGATATTAAAGATCATAACAAAGTTGTTTTTTCACAAATTAGTTAATTCATTACGCTCTAAAAACTAGTGTATTTACAATTATTGTGCAAAAATAGGAAAATTTTAATATTGGTTTTTGTCTTCATCAAGTTAAAGAATTATTATTTTTTACTTAATGTCAATAAGTTTTATTGAAATTATATAAATTTCTTTCGAATATAATTTTCAAAGGGAAAACTCCTGTGTGAAAAGATTTTTATCGATGAGTTTTGCATCATATTTCGGTTGAAACAGCAAAAATTGCCAAATTAAAGATCGCAATAATTTCTTTTTCTATCAATTTAGAAGATACACAGCTGAAAGAAAGTATATGGAGCACATAACTGACTAATTGTGTCCATCAAAAGCTATCTTCCTTCCTGTAGACGTGACAAGAGGTCATTCAGCCATCCAACAATTACCTTCTAAGATGATACACCCGCATCTTGGATTATGAGATATTTGCTGTATTTGTCACAGTTATCCTTAATAGGTCGGATGGCCCCAATGTGCTTAGTCGGTGATAGGTTACTCGTGGAGAACAGGTGACCTTAAGAGATCTACTGGTGTGCATCTTTGCTTTGCAATTGCTCAGTAATGGAATCTTGGATATAAATAATATGTTGAACAAACAACTTTCTCTAATTTATTTTATTAATTTCATCATTCCACATAAGATGTTTTGTTTACTTATTTTGGCTATCTTTTATTGCTAAAGTTTAACGTCATTAATATATAATTAAACATAAATGCGTGATATAAAATATTTAATTTGTAATCCTTTATTTTAAATATATCAAGAATCAATACAGCATTATTTTTTCTGATTTCGAATGAAGATTCTTTTTGAATTTATTCTTATAAATAATACGTAATTTTTTACATTTGTTAATAATATAATTATACAGTGTACAACAGGTCGTGTATTATACATATTATTAGAGCAATACATAAAATTATAATTTTAGTTTATATTTTCTTCTGTACTTTATATAAACAACATATAAACTTCTCTAAAAATCGTGTAACTTTAAAAATAAATTTAATTGTTTGACCCAAAAAAAACAAAGAAAAAACAGTATATACAATTTTATACAGACTTACCAGATAAAAGATTTTATATTTGCGAGACATACGACCGTATCCAGCAAACCATCTGTTCAATGATATATTGTTAGAAATGTCCAGGACACAATGGTAGCTCTCGGTATTGGCTGTGACAAAATAGCTGTAATGACAGGTAAAAGCTCCCTCACTACCATAGTGAACAATGACACTGTTAGACGCAGTTTGTTCCATAGGCTTCTGACAGCTTCTTCCAACTTTTCTTTGAGATAGAAGATATTTTTTCCCCTTCCACCCTCCCAATATTCTAACAGAAACTCTGAAAATTCTTCGTTTTGCTCAAAGATCTCAACCGTGGTACACTCTCCTGACTTAAATTTATTTCAGTCCATTCAGAATGATAAATGGTTCAGCAATGGTCTCTTACAATTGGACTTTATTTACGAGTCTATACCTGAAAATATTTGAAATTTCCGACAACTTAAATTTATGTATTGATTAGAAATTTTCCAAGAATTTAATTTTAAATTCGTCACATTTAAAGACACATTAAACATCCTGAATAATTGTGTTGTTTACACATCTATACGTTGTAAATCTATAAGTAACATTTGACAGGCATAAATGTGTAAATAACAGCGAAATTTACAATAATTAAAAAAGTTAATTTTAATTAAATATGAAAATGACATTAACTCAATTACTTAATTTCCATTAAGTGAGAATAATTTGATATTGACAAAAATAAATGCAACTGATTTGATTAAAAATTAATTAATTATTTTAAAAATACAATTTTTTTTTATAAATTAGGAACGTTAACGTTAATTTTAAATATTAGAATTATGAAGAAAATGTGTAGATAACAGAATTTACATCAAGTTTGCTTACTATAAAAGCAATTACAAGTTATTAAAAATCATTTTAAACTTTCTTAAATCAATGTACAACATTTAAGTATGCAGTGAATTTATATAAATATAAATCTATATTTCTGTTTTAATATATTTTAGCACTTATAATCAAGTAATAAAATTTATTAAAAATATTTTTAGCAACAATTAAAATCCTATAAAAGCACTTAAACATATTTAATATGGTTTCATCATGAAATAAAAATTAAATCAATTTACGTAATGTAAAACAAATATATTCACTATTATTTAATTCAAACTATAAATGTTCTAACTTGTTCAGCATAAGTACCATTAAAGTGTGTAGATTAATTAGCAAAGGCATAACTGTTGGACATTGAAGTTGATTAGATATTTCAACTGGAAATACTTGAAAGAGAGAAAGGTTAGACTTATTCGGGAACTTTTAAATGATGTTCTATTGTTTGGAAAATCGATAATGATGTAATGGAAAATGTCGAGTTCGTTATAACTTTAATCGTTTCATCTTCGTTGAAAACCACTTGGACAGTAAAATAACACTTTGCAAGATTTATCTATTATATCATTTCACGACTCCATTTTTACTTTATTATACCATAACCGGGATTTTACGACCTATATGAATTTTTTTTTCTTTCGCGGTTTAATTAATCTATTAAATTTTTATTAATTAATGTTTAACATTTTATAAGATAGTTTTCGGCAGTATAAATAAATTAATGATATTTTGAGAATCGCCGGACAGAAACTTCTCCAGGAAAAAAAAAACAGCAAAAGAAAAAAAAATCTAATCTTTTGTTGCTAGTAGCCGGGTGGAGGAGGAAAAGTGCTATCGGAATCAATTTAGTATAAATTTACGATCAACCTATGACAAATTAAAGCTCCATTGGTTTTCGTCAAACCTATCCTATTACATCGTTGTAAAACACCAAACAAGACAGCGAAAGGTTGGTGCGGATCGTCACCTGTGATGTGGAGGAAGTCCCATAAATAAATCATTCAAGACGAAAGTGGTAAAACCCTGCAAGGCATTGCAGTCTGCTGAAGGAGAACTGTGAGCGATGACGCGTTTGTGGGGAGCAAAATCCAATTTCCTGAGACCAGCGCCCAATATCTGAAAGTATGAGACTTGAAAACCAAATCCATCTACAGATAGTTGCATATAATGATTTTGAGAAACATTTATTTAAATGAGATTTTTATTAAATAAATCGTTTTATATTATTTCCATCTAATTAGAATACTTTAGTGTATAACAGTTCTTTTTTTTTTTTAATTTAATGTAACAGATTTAGGATTATTCCGTGAGGAATTTTGATCTTGACGGACTTTTTGTGATTATTTTAGATTGGTATCAAGTTTTTATAACATCTGTTAAACATTTAACTGCACGCAAAAATTACTCGATTAATATATTTTTATGCTTTTTTAAATTCCAGAAAGTAAGTAAGTAAATTTATTTCTCTAATATATAAAAACATCAAAAATACCATTTAGGAAGATTCCAAATTATTCCGATGTCCGAAATAAATACATCCTCTGCAAGTAAATTAAATTCGATAAAATAAGCGATAAACATGTAGGCAAGGGGCAACATTAAACAGAAATTAAATTTTGAAGTCAATTTACAGTTCAAACTGCACATCATTTAAACCCAATGTACGACATAATTTTTATTTGGACAATTAAAATAAAATTTTCTCCAAAGAAATGTAATTTTTTAATGTTAAAAAAAAATAATACATTCGAAAATTGCGTAATTTACGTAACTTGTAATTTAGTATGAAATATATGTATGTATATATTATTTTCCATCGTAAATTGTAATTTACATTAAATGAGAAATTTTTAGCATTTTGCATTTTCATTAGAAAAGAAAGGTAATTAAATTTAAAAAGGCGCTTTAATGCAAATAGAAAATTTAATTTTTCCCCCCCAATGTCTTTTCTATTCAAGTAAGCAAATTTCAATTTTTGTACACACAGACATACAAAGGAAAAAAAAATTACGAAAATATAAATTGATAGAATAATTTATCCTCCATTACCCTTATCCTTTTCAAAAACAATTCATGATAAACATAAATAAAACTTATATTAAACTAAAAAAATTTTAGAATAAACTAGTCTAAAAACTAAATATAATTTGCATATTTTTACTACATCTACAATCTATCTTATATCAAATAATAATAATAATAATAATAAAATCGTTTGTATATATAATCTTACATTAAAAATAAATTTTATAAAAAATACCGCACATCTAAAAATCATCTCACATATGAATTATCTTCTCTTCGAAGAAATTTGTTTCAGTATAAAATATCATGTGAAGAATTAATGTTCTCGTTTTGGAAAAGTCCGGGATATTTCTTATTACTTCAATTTATGTTATTTCTGATTAGTTTACGGCGTTCATAACTCCATAATCCAAAAAAAAATGATGCTACTGGGAATAATATTTTTGTCTTTGATACCTAATAAACGTTATTTAGTTAAATTTGCATGACAAGTTATTAAAAGAAATTTTGTTTCGAAATCGCTAGAGTAAAATAAAATTCTTCTCGAAGTATGTACTTTATAAAGGCTACCGATCTAAGAACTTATAACATCATAAAAATTTCTTTTTAAGAGAAAATATTCAATAAATTCGAAAATACAAACATAATAGATTTTTATGGAGTTTAAGTAGTAAATATTTCATAAAGATATTAAAGATATTGAAAAATCTAATATAATTTAAGACATTTACAGGAGAAAGTGATATTTTTACTTAAATGTGAAGGTATTAAAATAATAAAAAATATATATATCAAAATAAATTATAAGAGCAATAAAAAAATTGCTCTTTAATTATCGTAAAAAATTAAATTTCACATAATTATTGTTATGTTAAACATCGTTGTTGTTGCTATTTAATTTTTTATTAAATTAGAAAAAATATATATATTTCTTAATTTCAATTAAATTTTCAATTAAAATATAATTTTTTTTTGAATATTAAATTAAAAATTATAATTAAAACTGCTATAATGTACATTTCTCTTAATTAAATTGATATTTTATTTATAACATATTCTCTTGTTTAAAATATAATTATTTACTACTATTATCATTTTTTAAAACAAAATTATTTATTAATATTATTATTTTTTAAAAATCAAATTAAAAATGTACAGTACATGAAATAAAGTGATTATTTTGTGAGATTGCTTTTATTTAAATTTGTTGTTTTTAACTTTTTTTTAAATAAATAAGATGATATAATTAATTATGTTGTTTTCATGATAAAAAAAAATATATATATATATATTCCAGATTTTTCCCTAAGGTTTATTTTTCAGTTGATGAAAAATTCTTTTTCAATACATTCGAGACTCGAATTAGTAAAGTTTTTTTTTCTTCCTATGTTTTCCATTTTTCTCCTTACTCATGAATTTATAAGTTTAAAGGAAGAAAAATATACGTGTTGTATATTGAGGAATAATCCGTTTGAGATGATGTAGTATAACGACCTTTTTCTATGTAGAGAAATTTGATCCAAATTTATGCACTTCCATCTAAGATACATCGATAAGAGTTTATGACATATTATTCATTGACACGCGATCTAAACTAATGCCATTTTTTTTGTTACACAGTTGTTCTGACCAACCAAAGAAATTCGATACACTGTTTTTGTATATTTATTAATAGAATAAATTTATTAAAAAAAAAAATATAATTGCATTTATATTAATTATACTTTCGAAAAATAATTTGAATTTCACGTATGAAGGAATTTCAAATATACTGTACTTTATTTATTCCAGTGAAGAATAAAATTTTACTTACAGGAACTTTAAGCAGGAGTACTTCTTTTATAATAATAAATATAAGAATAATTCAAAAATGCTCGTGAAATATTCAACTTTAAAATATTTTTTTCAGAAATTCACTTGTTGGCGAATTAGAATTTCCAGACTTTACAATCGAAACTACTTCCTCTAATGCAGCCCCTATGGTAGATGTCAAAATCTTTCTGTCATAGACTGTACATCTAAGAAATGTATGGTTGTGCTATTTTGTTGTTCTAATTTTAATTTTAGACTTAGGTTTTCACTTGTGAAGCAGTCTGAGTTTCTCAGTTCTTGGCTGGTTTTGTCATATGATGAAAACATCATCTATATATCTAGTGTAGAACATTATTTCTGCTTTTAATTGATTTATTTTTGTTTCTTCTATATGTCTTAGAACCAATTCAGCAAGTATGCTGCTATGAGACTACCTGTTGGTATTCCTCTTGTCAGTCTGTAGAATTTACTTTTGAATTGAAAATATGATTCATAACATATAGTATTGGCTAGGTTCCTAAGGCTTTTTGCCATATCTTTTGACTTGGGGATTTTTTATAGCAAAAATCTATAAAATTGGAGTCATACTGGAGGCAAGTTTAGAGATGGGTATAAGTTCTGAAAATTCATTGTTGTCATTACTTCTCCTGTTTCTATGTTTTTACTTTGCAATTTTCTTATAAATTCTTCAGATGAATGAACAGTGCTGTCATAGCCTTTCATATTTTTCATGCACCGTTTGGTATGGATTTCTCTATACTGTATAGAGGTGATCATCTCTTTTCTAGAATTGGGCGTATTTTGTATGGTTTCTTATGTGTTTTTAAATATCCAAATAACCTGCGAATGCTAAATTGCTAATTTTTATAGCTTGAAAGATTCTCTCCAATTTCTTGTCTTTCCTTATTTTCTCAATGTTTCCTAAAAGATTTTTTGTAGGGTCAGTCATGTGTTAGCTCTTCAGCCCCTGATTATTGTATATATTCATTTAAGTATTTTCTATATGTTTCTACTTTAAGCAGAACTATTTTCTTGGTTTATATCCTGTCTTTATATTATCAGGGCTTCTCTTTCTAGCCATTTTTCAGTATCTCTTAAATTAGATTGGGTGTATTCCATAAAAAAACAACTTAATATCTTATCAAGCCAGGATGATAGTTCATACTTTTTCATGTAAATATGATCAATTTAGTAAACTGTAACTGGGATAATAAGAATTACAATAATTTACTAACCAGAAGGAAAACAAAATTCTTTTTATTCTTGTAGCTAGTAATAAAATTAGAAAAATTATCATCAGTAATAATAACAATTCTTAACATGATACTTACTTGTTAGTGTTATAGAAACAAAAAACTTTACAGGCAGCAAGTCAATTAGAACAATCAAACAGTCAAGAGAAAACATTGTATAAAAATTCATCAGACAAAATACCAAAAACAGTGACATTAACAATGAACACTCTTAATGGATGTTGCGTGTGATGTTATTTCCTTCTGGTGGACATCTGTGTATAAGCAAACAAATTTACATAAACCACTTTTTTACTTTACACTGTGAATTTGTTTTTCTTGTTTTGTACATATAAAGTTAAATTAAATGTAGTTATTGATGTGTAATTAGTACTTTATATGGATTTTGTACTTATTTTTTTTATGTAAATTATTTATTTTTCTTAACATTTTATTTTTAATTAATAATAATAAATGATAATATCTGGATGCCATATTAATTTAAATTGCAATTTATTGAGCTGAATTTATTCTCCAACTTCTTAAGTAACTTTCACTAAATATAACTTTCAGAATAAATTTTTGTCTCAGAAATGGTCAAAAATTATTAATCAATGAATGATGTCACCTTAATCAAATTTATTTAATTATTAATTACATAACTATTTATAAATGATTTCTTCCCATGATACTTTTCTTCTAAGGTGACAGTGACAAAGTATGTCATGTCAGGTTCCTTACATCCAATGAAAAGGTAATATATGATATTTAAACAGAACACTGCTTAAACTCTTTTACTAAAATATTAAGGAATTTCTAGAACTTACTGCGGGTTGAGTAATACTTTTCTTTCTCAAATAATCGTTCTTTAATTTGCTAACATTTTTGGTATCGTTACCATCTTCAAGCTATCATTCGTTCTCAGAAAAAAGTTGATTCGAACATTAATATAGTTCTAAAACAGGATTATAGCAGAACTAATTAAATTCAAAATATAGAATTATGTTTCTTAACAACTGTCACCATAGTTACTAGAGGTTTTTGTAAAGATATTATGTTAAAACGAGAATAACTGAAATGAAAAATAAATGGAGGATAATTATTAAAAGTTGTAAAAATGTAAAGAGGACAAAAAATTATAGATGATGTTGTAGGGAATTGAGACTTAATAATGTGGGTTCCTCTTATTTTTCCGTAGCGCATATTTCCAGGCAGCTGGGAGCTCAATTGCAATTCTATCATTCAGCAACTTTTCCGTCTTCCCTCTTGTCATGATTTCTAATGCTTCGGCTGTGAGTGTCTGGGTCTTTTTAGTTATAGGTTTAATGACCTTAGCCTCATTCCATTGTATACTGAGGTCTGACGAGTATGCTTCTTGCGCTAATGCCGTGTTGGTTATAGCGTTGGCTATGTCGCTTTTATATTCCTGTAGTCTCTGTGCTAGGATGCGGTTAGTTACTCCTATATATTTAGCAGGTTGTTTCGTGCGTTTATCGATAACTGGAATTTTGTACACCCCTTGTCTTTCAGTTTCTTTCCTTGGATCTTTCTCGTTCCTTAATAAGTTGTATACTGTTGGTCCTCTTAAGGGTTGCTAATTTCCGGTTTGTTAGTTTAGATACTTTTTCGGCTAAGCTGTTGAACTGTGAGGTATCCATTATTTTGTCTATTTGATGGTGTTGAGGATTATTATGCTGGCTAGCAGAATTTGTTAATTTCTTTTTTACGGTGTTATAAACACTCCACATGAAAGATTTAGTATATCTATGCTGCTTCCCGACCTTTAATATGTAGTCCATTTCGGCTTTTAGTTTGTCATTATCAGAGCAATAATTCTATTTCAAGAGAGCTCGTAATTATTGCTCTGATAATAATTAACTAAAAGCCGAAATGGACTACATATTAAAGGTCGGGAAGCAGCATGGTTATACTAAATCTTTCATGTTGAGTTTTTATAACAGTGTAAAAAAGAAATTAACAAATTCTGCTAGCCAGCATAATAATCCTCAACACCATCAAATAGGACAAAATAATGGATACCTCACAGTTCAACACAGAGCAGCTAGTTATAGCTTAGCCAAAAAAGTAGCTAAACTAACAAACCGGAAATTAGCAACCCTTAGAGAACCCACAGTATACAACTTATTAAGGAACGAGAAAGATCCAAAAAAGAAACTGAAAGACAAGGGGTGTACGAAATTCCAGTTATCGATAAATGCACGAAACAACCTGCTAAATATATAGGAGTAACTAACCGCACCCAAGCACAGAGACTACAGGGACATAAAAGCGACATAGCCAATACTAGAATCAACACAGCATTAGCGCAAGAAGCATACTCGTCGGACCTCAGTATACAATGGAATGAGGCTAAGGTCATTAAACCTATAACTAAAAAGACCAGGCACTCACAGCCGAAGCTTTAGAAATCATGACAAGAGGGAAAGACAGAAAAATTGCTGAATGATAGAACTGCAATTGAGCTCCCAGCTGCCTGGAAATATGCGCTACGGAAAAATAAGAGGAACCCACATTATTAAGTCTCAATTCCCTACAACACCATATATAATTTTTTGTCCTCTTTATATTTTTTACAATCTTTATATCTTTACAACTTTTAATAATTATCCTCCATTTATTTTTCATTTCAGATATCCTTTGTTTTAACATAATATCTTTACAAAAACCTCTAGTAACTATGGTGACAGTTGTTAAGAAACATAATTCTATATTTTGAATTTAATTAGTTCTGCTATAATCCTGTTTTAGAACTATATTAATGTTCGAATCAACATTTTTTTTGAGAATGAATGATAGCCTGAAGATGGTAACGATACCGAAAACATTAGCAAATTAAAGAACAATTACTTGAGAAAGAAAAGTATTACTCAACCCGCAGTAAGTGCTAGAAATTACTTAATATTTTAGGAAAGGTAATAATTGTAAATAATGATCATTATAAACTCTTGCTGCTCTTGATTTAAATGAGTTTAAAGAATTTACTTATCTGATATTTTGGAATATTTATCAACAGGGCTCGAAATAACGGTCGCCAGCTCATCATTGGCGACTAAGAAATTGCAGTTTGCAAGTGTGATGAGATAACATTGGAAATGCTTGATTAATATTTCCCACAATTTATTTTTCTGTATAGTCCAGCTCTGACGAGAAAAATTCTGTAGTCCCTCTAGTTCACGAAAGAGGGAGCCAGTTTGAGAGAGCTAAACCATTTGATTTAGACTAATGTATGACTAGCTCTTGCTGTGTGTAATTTAAAATGATATAAAAAGCTCTTTAGGCAAGGCAAAAAACTTTTTAATCAACTATAACGTTTTCGGGCTAGATCATAGCCCATCCTCAGTACAAACATTATCTAAATTAACTGATTTTTTTACAATTCTAATTCTTTATAGAACATAGATTTAAAATGTTCGGCATATAGAACATCAAACATTAATATTTAAATTTTTTAAATTTTTACAATAGGTAGTAATAAACATTTATAATAAAAATTAAAACAAACAATTAGAAAACATATATATAAAAGTCTATCATCAAACCAGAGAACTGCTTGGAATCTAAACATTAAAGTTCATGCTTTTGAGGATATTGAACTTTAACATATATATAAATCATATACATAAATTAACCTTACTAATAGATACCATATAGAATTATAAGGTACTATCTTGTTTTGTTAAATATAGCTCCACTTTATGTTTTTCCATAGGATACCCTTATGATCTACTGGTTCTTTGATATAATATAATATTTGCTATGAGGATATACGGAGACCCAAATGCCCTTCTTCCACAACACCTCCATAAGATAGTACCTTATAATTCTATATGGTATCTATTAGTAAGGTTAATTTATGTATATGATTTATATATATGTTTTCTAATTGTTTGTTTTAATTTTTATTATAAATGTTTATTACTACCTATTGTAAAAAATTTAAATATTAATGTTTGATGTTCTATATGCCAAACATTTTAAATCTGTATGTTCTATAAAGAATTAGAATTGTAAAAATCAGTTAATTTAGATAACATTTGTACTGAGGATGGGCTATGATCTAGCCCAAAAACGTTATAGTTGATTAAAAAGTTTTTTGCCTTGCCTAAAGAGCTTTTTATGTCATTTTAAATTACATTTGATTTAGGTAAATGATAATAGCTGATGGGTGAAAAATTGGTGAAAATAAAAGTTGCCTGTTTTGGTGATTGACCAATCATATAACTCAACCAGTTCGATAAGATAGTATTAAAATTCCCAGCGGAATTTCGACACCCCTTTATCTTAACCCTAATTAAAGGCTCCTGAGTTCATTGGTGAAGATCCCATGAGAGGGAAAAGCCCCGTTCTCAAGTTATGGGACTTGAAATCACGTTTCCTTAAGATTTTCTGCAAAACTTTTATAGGTAATTGGATATTTTAAACGATTTTAGATGTATCTTAGTATTCTGAATCGAATGCAATCAATTTAAATAAGCTATGACTTACCTTTACGAAGTTACATAATTTTCTCACTTACAACAATATATCCGTTTCGAAGCTTGGTAAAATTCTCAAATATTTAAATTTTTTATTATTGTATATGTTTAACATCCTATTAATTATATTGCATTCGTTCATTTTTCCACACTGAATAATAATAAATCAAATATAGAACTTTGAGTCAGTTGAAAGGGTTAACTGCGAACAGTATATATTCATCATTAAACTTCAAGTAAAATGTATATAAATGCCAAATTGTTAAAAGCATTATCCAAGTAGATTTTATTTTTCCTAATAAGATATTGTGCCCAGATATTTTGGATTTAAACTATTTCAGCTTTATTTTAATCAAATAACAGAATGCAGTACAGTACTCCACAAGTAAAAGCAGTTTTCTTTCAAACAAATCTGAAGTCCACACAACATGTGTTTATTTTTCACATTTCATTAGTTCACGGGCTTTACGTCATGAATTGTTAAAACTTCATACTGTATATAATAATTAATTATAAAAAAAATTAAGAATTTTTACAAGTTAAATAAGTTATTTAACCATTGGAAAACTTTGGGCTATTCTATGCAGATAAAGAAAAGGTCCTAGATGTTAACTAGACAATACGTTAATTAAGACAATTCATGACGAAAAGCCTGTGAACCAATGAAATGTGAAAAATGAACATGTGTTGTGTGGACTTGAGATTTGTTTGAAAGAAAACTGCTTTTACTTGTGGAGTGCTGCATTCTGTTATTTGATTAAAATAAAGCTGAATAGTTTAAATCCAAAATATCTTATTAGGAAAAGTAAAATCCACTTAGAAAATGCTTTTAACGATTTGGCATTTTATATACATTTTACTTGAAGTTTAACAAAGGATATACTGTATACTGTTTGTATTTAACCCTTTCGACTGACTGACAAAGATGATCTTCAAAGTTTATATTTGATTTATTATTATTCATGTTGAAAAATGAACGAATGTAATATAATTAGTAGGATGTTTTACTTACAAAACAATAAAAAATTTAAATATTTGAGAATTCTACCAAGTTTCGGAACAGATTTAACGTTGTAAGCAAAAAAAATTACGTAACTATGTAAAGGTAAGTTGTAACTTATTTAAATTGATTGCATTCGATTTGGAATAATAAGATACGTCTAAAATCGTTTAAAATATCCGATTATCTATAAAAGTTTTACAGAAAATTATAAAGAAACATGATTTCAAGCACCGACTTTGGAGCCCCATAACTTGAGAACGAGGCTTTTGCCCTTCATGGGATCTTCACCAATGAACTCAGGAGCCTTTAATTAGGGGACAAGATAAAGAGGGGTTTGAAATGCCCCTGGGATTTTTAATATTGTCGGTACCCCAGCGAGATTTGCAATGTGCATGTTGATTTACTTGTTAACAGAGGTAATTTTCAGAAAGTTATCGAATAGCCGAAAACGTTTTCTAAATAAATTAGATTTTAATTTCCTACGTTTGTGCTTCAATTGATTTCAAGAATTTTCAGAAAGATAGAGGAAGAAGAAAAAAGTTCGTTTGCCGTTCGTGTTGTTTCGTGCTGATCATGTATGGTTGTGGAGAATTTTGTGAACGTCTGAAATATTTTAGCAAATGGTCTAGTAACTGTTTATTGAAATGACATGTATTTATTTTGCTGCCTGAAATTAATGTTTGAATATAAATATGACGTGATACTTTCGATGTGGTCATTGTGAAAAGCACAACTTGCATACCATGTGGTACTTCCCCAATCCTGTTGTGAAAAACGTATTTGCTGGTGAATTTATGCAAGTGTTTTTTTTTTTTGGGGGGGAAGAGAGGGTGTTGGCAATCAAAATTTTTTTTGGCTACTAGATTTTTGAAATTATTTCAAGCACTATCCATATTAAGATTCAAAAACTTGGAGAAATGTATGCCGTATTTTTCTTCTATTTCTTTATCAATGCTATAGTTGAATTTTCTCATTTTTAATTTTTAAATTGTAACTCAGCTAAACATTAAATAATTCAATGACAATCCATATCATTCCAAACAATCCCTATCAAGAATAATTTGAAATAATACACATTTAATAATTAAATAAATTTGGTTAAGGTGACATCATTTATTGATTAATTTTTGATCATTTCTGAAATAAAAATTTGTCTTGAAAATATATTTACTGAAAGTTATTTATAAGGTTGGAGAATAAATTAAGCCCAATAAATCACAATTTAAATTAATATTAATTGTTAAGGAAATGAACATTAATTAAAAATTCTTAATACTTAGCAAATTCATTGCTTTTAAAAATATTGTTTCCTTTTTCTTTCTTTTTTTAGGGCTAAAATGAGTTGAAGTTTTTTAATCCATAGCTGATTCTTATATATATATTTTTTTATATAATTTCATATTAACTAAAATATACAATATACAGGGTGTTTCAAAATGAATATCGGGGTTTGAGGCTTCATAGTATTTATTACATTTAACTTACAGTTATAAATAATACATCAAATGAAAGAGCAACTCAAACAGCTTTGTTGGTACACGTGTCAACTTTGCAAATGAAATGTTGCTGCATGACGACGAAGATTTTCTGGATTATGTCATCTTCAGTGATGAATCGACATTTCACCTCAGTGGACATGTGAACACTCATAATGTGTGCATTTGGAGGTCAGCAAATCCCCAGGAAATGGTACAGTTGCAACGAGACTTCCCTAAATTGAATGTTTTATGTGCCATATTCCGGCGGAAAGTTTATTCTTTTCGGCTATTTCTTTCTTTTTGGTGAAGCAACTGTAACTGGTGTTTCTTATCTTGTTGCGGTAGAACTATGGCTCTTTCCTCAATTGGAAGAAGCTGAACCAGAGAACTTTATTTGGCAGCAGGATGGTGCACCGCCTCATTGGCATAACTCAGTATGCAATTGGTTAAACGTCGTTGTGCCTATGCGCTGGATTGGCCGCAAGGAGCCAAATGACAGAGCTTGTTTCGCATGGCCTCCACGTTCACCCGATCTGACGTCGTGCGATTTTTACCTTTGGGGGTTCGTAAAGGATAATGTGTATGTGCCTCCGCTACCAGATGACTTACCCGAGTTAAGAAACAGGATTGAAGCAGTTGTTGCAACAATTACTCCAGACACACTCATCAAGATTTGGGAAGAACTCGCCTATAGACTTGATGTGTGCCGTGTGACGAAAGATGTTCACATTGAACACTTATAGGAAAAAAACTGTTTGAGTTGCTCTTTCATTTGATGTATTATTTATAACTTACAAGGAGAGATGAATGATAAAGGTGAAATTACACATACAAGGGGAGGACACAGCTGACATCTTAATAATGGTTTCAAAATTATTATATATTTTACATGCATTTATTTCACTTACAAGGGGAGGACACAGCTGACCCTAGATTTTTCCGCTTGCGTATGGTGAAAATACATCAAAACTGAGTGAATACGTGTCCGAGCATTTTGTTGAATATGTATTATGTTATAGTACATCAATGTGGGCATGGAGTAACTCCAGGTCAAAGTGCTATGTCAGACAAAAGGACTGATATCACAATCTATTTTTGTCTTTTATCGTTTATATGTATTTTTGTAGTAGCATGTGGCTCATCTTTGTGAGCAATATACTAATGTGGTAACCATTATGAAAACGTATGTAACTATGGTAACATTGTGTGTTGTTTTTTTTTTTTATTATTGTTTTGTTATATATTTTAAATTTTTAGAACTCTGAACATTTTAAAGGACTGATATCACAATCTATTTTTGTCTTTTATCGTTTATATGTATTTTTGTAGTAGTATGTGGCTCACCTTTGTGCGTAATATACTAATGCAGTAACTATTACGAAAATGTATGTAACCATGGTAACATTATGTGTTGTTTTTTTTTTATTGTTTTGTTATATATTTTAAATTTTTAGAACTCTGAACGTTCTTTAAAGCTGTTAAAGGTGTTCGAAAATTTTGTATTGGAGCTTAAGAACCTGAGGATGGCGATAGAAAGCCAAAAACGTTTGTTCACTAATAAATTATTTTAGAATACGTCTCTACTGCGTTATAGTGCTTGTGTTAGTTAGTAAGTATTAAAGAGTATACGCAGTTAGTATATAAATATGGATATTGACATTGATAAATTGAGAAATTATATTTTATCATAAATTCAAGAACAATTATTTAAGTCAATAAATTAGAACAGTTATTCAATGATAATTTTCATTCTCAATTTTTTAATTGAGAAATGTTTATTAATTCAAATGAAATATTCGTTTATTTAGGAACTTGAAGAATATAGAAGAGAATTGCAAAAGAAAAGAAAAGATTATAATTCTTTTGATTATTAGTGAAAATTTGAGCAAAAAATTGAACTCGAATATACTGTATTTATGTAAAAATTTTGTTGTTGATAATTTTACAAACATCAAATTTTTTAACTGGTTTCATTTATATAGTACTACATATATTTGAGTTTCTGAACAAAAAATTCATTTTTATGTTTTATGAAATAACTTTAAGTTCAATAAATATTCAAATTAGAAAATTTTGTTAAAAATTTTTGTCCTCAAGAAAAAAAGAAAAAAAAGGAGAAACTTTTCAAATGTTGAAACCATGTTATAAGCATTTCCCAATGCCATACTATTTTTTCAAAATCTAACTGATAACTTTATCATCGATAAAAAAGTTAATTCATCTCTACAGAAATATTTTATTTAAATCGAATCATTATAAAGTAATTAAAAATACAAATACTATAATTTAACTTTCTTATATTTGAAATATTTAATTTTGTGAATTTAATAAAGCTAATTTTAAAAAAAGAACTGTGATAATATCAAATCAACGCTGCAGTTAGATAAATCATTTTTAATGAAGTTCAATATTGTATTGCGATATCTTTACGTGATTACAAGGAAATTTTATTTTCCTTTAAATAATGATCTGATTTTTGAATACAGATAACGAATACGGAAAGTATGTCAGAAAATAGCATTGTTTTTCCTTAAAACATAAGACTGATTTATTTGCTTTTTCTAGTTGTGATTTTTAACGTATCACAAACTAGATAGTGAAACAAGCTAAATGTAAACCCATTGGAAATATGAATTTATGTTACTTAGATTTTATAAAATTAAAATAAAAATAATTATTAACTCATTTTGTATCAAATTTTACTTTGTTAAATTACATGAAATTAATATTATGCTTATAAAAAATTTTCAGAAAAAACTAATATAAAAAATTCATTTAAATCTATATTTGTAATAAAATATTGCGTTTTTTTCAGTTTAGAGATTTACTAGTAGGCATTATCAATTGAAATATACTAATAAATGATTAGAAAAATATAATTTTTTATGGTTTGTTATTATATAACTTAATTTTGATTATAGAAAATTTAACTTACAGTTAGATCTATTTCTCGCTTTTCTTTTTATTTCCTATCATCCCATTGATTTATTATAAATTTTTAATTGTATAAAATGCTGAAAGTTCAGTTTGATTAAGTAATGTGCTTTAGAATAGGCACAGCTAATTTTGTTTTTGTTAAGTGACAAATTCAATTTAAAAATTATTTTAAGAAAAAATTTCTGAATATTTGTTTAACAATAAAATTATTCACTAATGTAATAAATATAATTTTTATATTTGTAATGATCAATATTCAATCATTTTAGGCAGACGTTACTTTATTCAAAACGATATATTATGTAAATACTGCATTATCTAATATAAATGAAATTCGCATATATTATTCGATCTGCTAAAGGATCGTGTACTAAAAATGATCAAAATTGATTTGTTATTATTGCGTAATAAGCGAATCGATTTTGATTATTTTTAGTATAGTGATCTTCCAACAGATCCAATAATATATGCGAATTTCATTTAAATTGGATAGTATTTACATAATATATCAAATTTTGATAAACAAACATCTTGCCTGATATGATCTAATATCATTTTTAATACGATTGATGATTCTCTAGAGCAGGGCTGTCCAACCCGCGGCCCAACATAAAATCGTAAACTTGAGATTTTTATGCACTTAATGAAGCTAATGAAGTTTTTATTGTTGGAATACCTATCTACATTTCCTATTTCATTTTCTAAAATATTCCTTATTTCAGTGATTAAAACTTATTGATCCGCTCAATGATTTATCAATAAAAAATTTCCTGAACGAAAAGAAGTAAAAAAATATTATGCTACGACATTTTTACTTATTTGTCATAGTGGATATCATATATTGTACACTATTCATTAACTTTTTTGCTTAACAACTATTTTTTTTTTTTTGTTTTATGCCCCTTTCCAATCAGTGAGATTACTAAAAGGCGGGCCAATTCCAGTCACTGGCTGCACTTACACCCGTGGAGGGGGACCGGATAGTGAAGGACGGGGGTTGCCGGGCAGGGCGAAAAGTTTTTTGGAACTCCCAAAAAACTTTTCAGGAGACGCCGGACCTGGGTCCTCCTGCGTGGCACGTTAGCATGTTACCACGTGGCCATCCGACCGCCTACCAACTATCGTTAATTGTATTATGTGCGGCCCGGACAATTTTTTTTTTCGAATGTGGTTTAAGGAAGCCAAAAGGTTGGACACACTTGCTCTAGAGGGTTCCAAATATTGTGTACATATATCAACAAAAAGATATTTAAAAAAATTAAATAATAAAAAGAATTGAGTGAGTGATTCATCGATCATGACTAACATGTTTAATTTTGAATACAGAAGGATAAAAATTGCTAGAGTAATATAGTGATTAATATATAGCATTCTAACAATTGTAAGAGAAGTCTTGGAAAACAAAAATTAAACTGCAATAGTTCCAGCTACAGATTAGATATGGCATGATACTTTGTAAGAAAGATCCTCTCAAATGACCAAAATGATTGTGAGACTGATTTGTAAAAAAGAGACCAATATTTCAATACCTTGAAGTATTGGATCTTTTTTCATATCACTTATTTGAAGTACTGATCATATGAAAATAAAGAGAAATTGATTTTCTCCAAGAAAATCCGAACATTTCATCAAATCACCATTACTCAGCTTTCCAAATGTCAAATAATGATTATTGCGTAGGAGGCAATGGAATTAATATGTTGATTTTTATTCCGTCTCAAAAATGCCCAAGTTTATCCATAATAATGATTATTTTCTAGCTATTATGGAGTTTCTGGGTAAACAAAAAATCTAGAGAAAGAGCAAGACCTTGCTGAAGTTTTGTGCCTTAAAATAAAAAATTAATTTCATTCAACAGACAATTCTATATTTCAAAATTCAACAGACAATTCTATATTTCAATAATTTAATAAAAATGTAAACAAAATTCGAGAAATGGATAAGAGGATTCAAATTATAAATTTTAAACCATGCAGTTAGAGAATTCCATTATTATTGTTCTGATTGGTTTAAAATGTCTTAATTAAAAATATTTAATATATTTTAAATTTAGAATATATAATGGTGGAATCGATATTTAAAATAAAAGTCTAGTAGTTGATATAGCGTCAATAGTTTACATCTTCAAGTTAAATTATTTTCTTATAAATAAGAATAATGGATTGTCCCGATTGTTTTGTCATTATAAATTATATAAGTTTACAGATGACAACACAGTTCACGATAGTAATATTAACTTGAAGGTGTAAAGTGATATTCTTTTAAATAAGAATATATTTTGATAATCATTTTATATGGCTGCAAAATAGTAATGTCATTATGCAGTACTATTCGGAAACCATGTAAAATGATTTTCAAAACAACGTCAGATTCTTATTTAAAGAAATTTTATTTGAAAGTATCAACTATTGATGCTTTTACCTTAAGTTTAATAATTAAAAACAATAATTTAATAAAAATGTAAACATCAAAACAGGTGTGTTTTTAATAATATTTTATTTTTCAGCTCCTAATTTTATTTTATTTTATTTTGATTCGCAGTTGCATGAATTAATTGAAGTCTTTTCACAATAAATTATGAAAGATCTTGAATATAAAATTTTCTTTAAAAAATATTTTATCGTTTTGGTAATATTTAAAGAATTATAAATTGCAGTTCAGGTATAATTGATTGTATTTAAACAGAATAGTTCTATCAATTATTAACGCTTAAAATATTCAAGGACTCAAGACTTTTTGAAGCCGGAAATGAATAGAATAAATGTAGAAATGATTAATTTAAGTTTTGAAATTTATTCATTAATTTATGTCAGTTATATTTCAAACAGCATGCTTAACAATAATGCCAAAATTTATAGATGTAGTGTTTTGCTTTTGAACAGAAATAGATAATACTACTAGAAAGGTTATCAAAAATCATTTTAAGGTTAGGTTAGGTTAATTAGATTACGTCGCCATATCCTCTTGGGATATACTGTATCTGGCGGCTGCCACTTGTAGAGCCCATCACAGGCTGGCCAACACCCGTGAAGGGGTCAACCGGATGGTTGAAGGATGGGGTTCAACGGGCCGGGCCCGGACCCCTCCTGAAAAACTGGAGGTGTGGGACCCGGATTTGAACCCGGATTCTCCAGGGTGGTAAGCCAAAGGTTTACCACGCGGCCATCCGGCCGACAAAAGTCATTTTAAAGAAAGATATTTAACAGTTGATTTAATCACTAAGTAATAAAAACAAGTATCTTTAAATAACACTCTTATACCACGTTCACACGAACCGAGGAAAACTCGGTTATACTTGATACAGTGTGAACACTCGGTTATACTCAGTTATTTGTGTATCCTAACCATGAAAATTTAATTCGGTTAGTCACTGTTTGTACGTGACGTCACAAAAGTTTACAGATGACAACACAGTTCACGATAGTAATATTAAGAAAAATGACAGAATTAGAAGTAGAAGTATAAGTAGAAGTAGTAGTAAAAGTAGTAGTAGTAATGGTACTGTAGTAGATTAAAGTGTGAATATAAAAAAAGAAAAGAAAAATATATAAAGAATGGACAGAAAATGAAACTTTGTGCTTTCTAGATAGTTCGAAAGTCAATATCGACGATTTGAAAAAAGCTAATATAGGCATGTGATAGAGAAGATAATTAATGTAATAAAAGTTATCAAACAGTAAAATTACCTGTTGCTCGTCTTTTGTTAATTTGTTTTTTTCAGTATGATACACTGTACATAAATAAAGTTAGGGAAGATAATCTCTTACTAGAGACTGTGAAAGTGTTCTTTACTAGAATATTCGTTAAAAACGGATCATTCCGAAACATCTAAGGACCTAGAGATACGTGTTCAACTCTCTTCAATTTTGTTAAAAGTTGGTGGTATGTATGCAAGTTTCAGAGAAAGCTGTATAAAATTTTAGTTCAAAGACTGATATAGTTGAGGCATTACGGCATTTCTAATTTTCATTTTCAAATGCGATTGTTGCGTAATCATAACATTTAACACTGTGAATCTATGTAAGCCAATTTTGTTAAAAGTTGGTGGTATGTATGCAAGTTTCAGAGAAAGCTGTATAAAATTTCAGTTCAAAGACTGATATAGTTGAGGCATTAGGGCATTTCTAATTTTCATTTTCAAATGCGATTGTTGCATAATCATAACATTTAGCACTTGAATCTGTGTAAGCTTCTTCAGTTTTCTGTACTAAATCCAAAAATTTGTTATCAATGATTATAAAATCATCTTTCAAACACTGGTCAAATTTGATCAATATTTGAACGCAAATAAATCATGTTGTCACTTTGAATTTATTTATTTATTTTTTGCTATTATTGGAAAGAGCAGATTTTGAATTACAAGAGTAATGATTTTATAGTTTTCAGTCTTGAAATTCTTCAAAATTAGTCCACATGGCATGAAATGACCTAAACATAAATTAATTCAGAAGAATAAAATAATTGTTTCCATAGCAGCGAGATTTAAATTATTTTAATTAAAATTTTTCCAATTACAGTATTTATATTGCTATTGATTTATTTATCTGTCAACATTTTATAAGCAGTCAATATTTTATTTTTATAATTTGTACTAATATAAGTTTTTTTTATGTAAACGAATTTGTGGATAAGATTAGCATTAAATATTAACTGACATTCTTAAAAATATGAAATAACAGTGAATTTATTATAGAATTCTGATCAGTCAGAAGCTTCCTTCTACAACTAATACTCGAATAATTCTGGGACTGCGATATCTCTTCTTATACCATCTGAAGTTCCTTAATAGGAACGAAAACAAGAGTAAAAAGCCATTTTGAGAACAGAGATTCTGAGAATAACAGTGAATTTATTATAGAATTCTGATCAGTCAGAAGCTTCCTTCTACAACTAATAATCGAATAATTCTGGGACTGCAATATCTTTTCTTATACCATCTGAAGTTCCTTAATAGGAACGAAAACAAGAGTAAACAATTTCTCTGTCTCAAAAGCCATTTTGAGAACAGAGATTCTGAGATATTGCGAAAAGACCAAAATGAATTTCATTTTGGTTGGTTAGGTGGATTAAGCCGCCATATCCTCATGTGATATTCTGTATCTAGCGGACCCCTCCTGAAAAATTGGAGGTGTGGGACCCGGATTTGAACCCGGCCTCCAGGGTGGTAAGCCAAAGCTTTACCATGCGGCCATCTGGTCGACATTTCATTTTGATCTTTTCGCAATATCCCAGAATCCATTACTCAGCTATACATAGTTCGTGTGAACGGGTGGACAAACATTCTTGGTACGTCGGCCGGATCGGCCGCGTGGAAACGCTTCGGCTTTCCACTCTGGAGGACCCGGGTTCGAGTCTCGGGTCCCACCCCTTGAAAATATTTATCATGGGGTCCGGGCCCGGCCCGTCAATCCCCGTCCTCCACAATCCGGCTGACCCCTTCGCAGGGGTGGGCAGCCTGTGGAAGGGCTTGTTTCGCACCGCCACTTAGTATTCTTTCTGAATGGAAAGTGGCGTCATCTGTTAACAAAAAAAAAACGTTCTTGGTTTTAACAACCGAGAAAAGATAACAGAGTTGGAGTATAATCGAAATTCTCGGTTCGTGTGAACAGGATATTAGAGTTCCGGAATATCGAGATTGTCCCGATTTTAGTATCACTTTCCCAGTATCCATTTTTAGGAAAGTCGATTGTTTTGAATTTGGCACTTTCAAACTTCACTACTATATTTTATTTAATTGCCGTATGTCTTGTGTTAAAATTGTCTTATGTTTGATATTTTCATGAGTCTGTTGTAAATTAAAAAGAGAATATAACATTCCAATAAAAACTTTACAAATTCTTGAAATTTTCACACATCAAATATAGACAAGTTAACAAAACGAACTTTAATACATTAAATTAATACAACGAAAATCAGTTAATTTTATACATGGCATTATTTAACATTTTTTGCGATAAATATTCGAGTCTAGAATATGATCAGATATGATATTTTTATTAACTTGTTTTGTCTTAAAGTGGAAGAAATTTACGAAAAACACAAATTTTCTAGGAACATCATGCATGATTTATGTGCGACATCATGCAAAGTATAGAGCAAATATTTTTTAAAGATGACTTCAAAAAAATTTTGCTAATTTTCATAAAAATTGATGAATTAGAACAATTTTTTTTATTTTAGAAGTATTTTTATATATTATTATTATTTTTTTTATTTTTATAAAACTAATACTTATTATAAATTTCATTGAGCGGTAGAGAATATCACTGTCTCTGCGCGAATTACTTCTCGCAAATATTTAATTTTGTCTCGATTTTCCTAATAAAAATCTGAGATCCTTATTTTTAAAGTAATTTATTAATTTATTCAATATATTCAAATAAAATTGAAAATAAGAAGAGACGAAAAACGTCCAATTAAGAACAAGATACAAAATCAGAGCAATTAATTGCATCCATGTGTTAGAGAGGAAAATCTCATTTGATAATCTAATTAATTCATTCATATTAATCACAAACATTTAAAAAATTATTCGAGGATTAATAGATTAGTACTGTTAGATTATTCTTGATAAAGTCATTTTTAAAATAATCACAAAAAATGAGGAAACTATTGAAAATTATTTAGTGAAATAAAAATAAATAAATGCTGCATATAAAGGTGAGAATTCTTAAACTTTACAAGGACACAACTCTTAGAGCAATAAGGAAAGAAAAATATATAATCGTAAGCAGGAAAATAAGCGAAAATAATTATAAACCTAATTAATAACTAAAAATATGGCATTTAAAGTAAATTTTAAATTTGGGTTTTTAAGGATTCGATTTCAATTTTAATTTCTTTCTTTGTAAATCTCCAAGTTTCGCAAATATAAGTCGCTGCTGGAACAATAATAGTTTTAATGAGTTTTATTTTAAGATTTTTGAAGATCTAGTAGTTGTTTCAGATTTTATTTAATTTATTCGTGTTTGAGCTATGTTGAATCTATATTTAACCTTTTCTGCATTGTTTAAATTTTGAATGCTAGTGCTGCCAAGGTAAATGAAGGATTTCATTTGCTCTATAATTTTTTAGATTAAAAAAAAATATGTATTATATAATTTTAAGATTAAAAAAAGATTAATTCGAAATGAAATATCTTCGCAAAATTAGCAAAACACACCGGACTGAACTTAAGACAAATGATTAAATTAACATAGAAATTAAACTAAAAAGAAAAAAATCTCATAAACTTTATCCTGAAAAAAGAGTTGAGATGGTTTGGTTATGTTCTCATAGACTGCCTTACATAGCGCTACACGAATAGATAGGAGGAACAAGAACAGGTGGTAGACTAAGGGAGAGTTGGCTGCGATCCTTGAGGAAAAGAGCAAATCTGCCCGACTGCCGGACTATGTCAACAATGGCCAGAGATGGCTGGAGATACTTTGTTCAAAGAGGACTCAATCCGTCACTCGATGGATGAGAACAAGAAGAATTCAATTAATTTATAGCAAATAAATTAATTGAATTCTTTTTAATTTCTATCTGAAGATATTGTTGTTTTATTAATACAGTAAATATTATTCAAAAATTGTTTATAAGTTTCTCAATATAAATTATCACTATATAAATATTGTATAATAAATTATCCAACGATCTAGAAATTACCTTTACATAAAGCGCCATCTGTGAATTATAAAAATAACGTTTTACTAACATTATGCCGGATTCGGAGGACAAGACCTCCAAAAAGAGAACGAGACAGAATAAAAGAAAATAAATTTTAAATTTATAAAAGATGTAAAATTCGTAAAAATTAAAACGAATATACATTCACTCATATTTCCTTTTTGAGTTTGAAATTAATCAAATCTATTCTAATTCTATTCTTTATGCTTCAATGATACCCCGATTTGAGAAAATTGTGCCGAAAAACAAGCCTATCCATGGCATTAAATATTAAGCTGCATAAAACATATTCTATTTTTCGTTTTTTTAAATAAGATTTGTTTAATTGCATTAAAAATTATTACATCATAATAAATATATATTTTTTATGTATAAGAACTTTATTTATAAAAAAATATGATATATTGTTTTGTACTATTAAATTGTAAGTAGAAAGTATTTATAAAATTAGATAACTATGAAAATAAAGGGCGTACCAGTTTATTATGAAAAAGGGGGGCGCAGACACAAAAAGTTTGATAACCACTGCTTTATGTGATCATTGAAAGCCGTTTTATATTACAAATTTATAAATAAACTCTAATTATAGTTTTAATTCTAAATCAAACTGATGGCTACAGGAAAATATTCTCTTGTTAATCAAAATTTAGTTCAAGTACTTTAAACTATTTATATTTTTAATAAAACATATTCAGCAGAATTTCAAAGTTTAATCTTTGCCACGAGAATTGGATTAAATGTGACACTTATGATAAATTTTTTAATAATTAAATAAATTTTCGAAACAGATTAGAATGCATTTATTTTCAAGTAAATATTTTCGACAGTTACTATGCAAATTATTCTCTTTTCAAATTCATATAAGGAAATTTTGAAGACATATTTCCGTAGATATATCCTGCAGTCTCTCTCTCAACAACAAAAAAAATTATTTATTTTAATCATGAATGCGGAATATTTGCTTTTGTCAACATTTTATAAAATCTATAATATAATGCTTAAATGCCAAATTATTTATTGTGCCTTTTCATACAAAATAAGAATTCTATAAAAATATGCTGTACAATCATATATATTAATAATCAAGCGTGGCTGGCTGGCTGGATGTCCCTTTTTCAGTTGAATTACTGTACCGATTTCTATAAAAAGAATATCTTTAGAAAGGACTAATTTTTGGATATCTGCAACAGTCAAAATTATTTGTTGATATTAATAATTTAAAATTAAAGAATAAAAATTACATTGAAATTATAGTTCCTCTAAAAAGACGGAATTCGTAGATGGCGCTGTAATGTAATAATGGATGCCATTTTATGATTCTCTTTTGGATTCCCTACACGAATTTGAAGGTATTTTTCATCGTTATATAGTATTATAAAATTAAATCACAACATTATATTTCCGCTCATTTATATGAGCGGGTAATTTCTAGTATGATGTAATATGAAACGTATGCAATATCATTTTATCAGCAATTTAACTTTTCGATACAATATTCGGGAATTGAACTTCAATATTAAAAAATAATTACACCTACATTATTTATATTTAAAAAATTGTAAAAGTGGAAAACAATAATTTCTATTTACAGTATATAGGTCTTATTCTCACATAATTATTAGCAAAATAAATGTGCCAAGGGAGCCATTGTTTTATTTATATAAAAAATGCATTAGTGTGATAAAATAATAATTTCTAAAATTATTTAAGAAATCTAGACATTTAAAAATTTGAAATATTTCAAGTTTTAAAAATTTATTAATAAAATAAACATTTGCACCTACATCGCAGATAAATCCATTCGAAAGTAGAGTTAATATCCGCAACATAAAATAAAACTACTAACTAAACCTGATATTTATAGGCCCGGACGCCTACAAATACTCCTAAGGCAACTTTTATACATCGAGTTTAACAGATAAATCATGCTGAACGTGTAAATTAAAAATTATAGTCTGCTGCCTAATAGGATAAGATGTTAACTGTATATGATTATATACTGTATATACAAATAAATTTGTAGATTCTGCACATAATATACTGTGTTTCTTTCCTCACGGTCTTACAATAAATAACTTGATAGGTTCGAACAAACTTTCGAAGTAAGTTTTTAAAAAGTATAAAATTGGTATTCTCGCGACTATATAAAAAGAATTTATAGCAAGATCACTTGTAGAGAGTTAATATCATTGTTGAAAATTTTATCGGAACGATCCCTTATTAAGGACAATGAGCCTTTAAGAAGTTAACAAACGAACCAAAGACGCAATAGCCAACGGGTGAGGAATGTAGCTGTGTACAGTCGAGTTCAAAGACATCGTCATCGTTCGACCTTAGCCTTCGTTGGATAATAGACTGCCCAGTTGAACATATTAAAAATTTCTCATTATTTATCGAATTTAACGAAATTAAAAAAAAAATAATTTGTTTTGAAGAATTATTTCATAAATATTATTTAAATTATCCGTAACAGACATTTTTTTTTTAGCGCGAAAGGTGTGAATGATCCAAAATATATAATTAGAATGAAAAGGTTATTGTAATATTCTAAAATTATTATTGATGAACTAGATTAATAATATTGATTATAAATATTGTATATTATAAATTTTTAATCAGTTAGACAGAATATACGAATATATGCTTAATATTGTTATACACGCTTAAGATGTACAATAAAATTATAACATACAATTTTATAAAAATTAATTTATAATTATAAATATTAATTGAAATATATAAAGATTTAAAAATTGATCAAATAATTTTAATTAAAAAAGAAGTGAATCAATGAAAAATAATTAATGCAATCATGATAAATACAAGTATTCTAAAGAAAATAACTTTATTTCGAGCATAAAAGTTAGTTATAAAGTAAAAATAAAAATTATTTG
>AYEL01065259.1:0-85302 GCA_000484575.1 Olivierus martensii | reverse complement strand
AAATATACAAATATTAAATATTTTGATTTAATATTTATTAAAATAATTGTATATACAATAGTGCCATCTGTTGTTATAAAAATTCACTAAGTGCTACAGTTACAAAATATTGTTTTTTACAATTCTTTTATATTTCTTTATTTAGAAAATTTTGTAAGCTATCTATTAAACTTTGTATGTTAGCTGCAATAAAATATAATGTAATTGCTTTTTAAATGTTTAGATTTACTTTTTTACTAAACGCAAGCCTTGAGATATCTTGCATCATAAACTATGATAAAAATAGAATAGTTATCTGTTACTGTAATAGTATCGTTTTACTTCATCTAAAAGTCTAAAAATAATAGATATCATAAGATAATTACTAATTAGATAAACTAATTGAAATATTAAATAAATTTTGAATACACATCCGGACATAAAATTTCATCATTAAAATGTATTTATTTGATGTTACAAATATTTACCTTTAAAATTTAAAGTTTTTATAGCGCATTACACAAATTAAAGTTTATATATCATTATTATTTTTATATTTTATGAATAATTATACAGTATTATGAAAATCATTTACATTAAAGGGGATTAAAAGACTTATCATGAGAAATATTGATTCCCATTATACGCATTATTTAATTGTTAATCCGAGTTTTCCAATCAGATATACGCCATTTTATTCAATATTTCCGTATGTAAATGATATTTTTTTTATCTTAATATTATTATTATCGAATAATTTTACACTCCTCCGTGATAAAGCATATAAACTTAACTTATAAAATAATTTAAAATAAAATTATTTAATTTAACAAAATATTTAACGAAAGCAAATATTAGACTACCTGTTAAATTTCATATCCCATACAGTAGTACTTGTGTTTACCAAATGTAGAACAATTTATCGTCATTCGTGAATGATTTGGCGAAAAATATCTTCCTACTTGATAGAATATAGATAGATTTTTACATAGATATTGAATAAATTTTTTTCTTAAATATTTTTAGTGTAAAAAATCTATAATTTGGCTATATTACTTTTAAAACATTATATCATAATTTATTCTTATTCATATTTTTAAGATGATAATTAAAGCTTTTTAAGTGAAATTTAACACTGTAGTATTTCATATTTTTAAGATTATAATTATAGCTTTTTAAGTGAAATTTAACACTGTAGTAAATATACTTTTTTTATATAACTTTTTTAATTTTAATAGAGTATAATTATGGTTTTTAAATATAATCATAATTTTAAAAAACATAACTGCTTTAGATACAATTTAAAACTATATTTGTTATTAAAATTAACAAATAAGAATGATTCATAAGAAAAAAAAAAAACAAGATAGTTATCAAAAAGATAAATAGCAAACAAAAGCTGTAATAATAAAATATAACATATATGTGAATCTGTATATGTTGATGTCTGTTCTCTCATTTGTGCGACAAGCTGTTGAGATCCCTTCTACTCACTGATGTCATATTATCATCACTGTGGCCATCTTCCATCCAAAATGAACACCAATGACATTGAACAATTTTGACATTGAATCCAGGAGAACACACTTTTGACATTGAAGCCACAATAATACTTCGGAAAATGAAGACAAGAACTTAAAAAATTTGGTAAGAGTTCAGGCTTTCTATAAAATTGTAAAACTAAATACAGTATGATCAAAATTATATTTGGAGTTGGGCATATTTTAGAAGTCAGAATGATTATACATAACTAATGAATTAAAATAACTGGCCATTCATTATTTTTTGGATTTTTATTATACCTTGTGTACTTATTGGATTATACATTCGCTGGTTTAAAGTTGATCCCTTTAAAATTGATCAATAATATATGCTAAGTGAAACTTATTTTTTCGTAGAATATTGAATTGCATATTATTTTGAATATTTTCAGTGATAAAAAATATTATTGATTTTAATCTAATTTAAAATCTACAACGATGATTATTTGTTATCGGCTCTACAGAGATTTAAGTTCTTTAAATAAATGATTTATATGACATAATATTTTAAAATATAAATTCCAAAAGAGGTTTTTATGATTGAACTTGGATGATTTCCTTCAAAGTAAAATACTGTATTTTAATGTTTTGTATATAGTATATCAATACACAGATAAGGAAATAATTGTTTCCTTGTTTATGTATTTATATATATTTGTCAAAAATATCCAGGTGCCAGGTATTTAAGCTAGTGGCAAATAAAATAGATGATAATTGTTGATTTAATTTATATAATATTAATTTATAAATTATTATTATTAAATTACCTTACTTAAAGTAGAATTACTATCTATATATTGATGTTTATTGGCAATGATAAAGGACGTACTCGGCGATTTAAATCTTTAAACAATGAAATATGAAGTGAGAAGTGAATAGGAAAGCATGAGGACAAAGGGAAGAATTTTATGAGGAATATGCTCACTAATATCAGAAAAAACAGCGCCCGTTCTAGCATTTATGAAGCCCCGGACAAATTGCCGCCCCTTAAACATATACTTTTTAAAAATATATAAGGCGGAGTGGTTAAGGGCATAGTTGAGGGAAGTGCATTATCGGGCTTTTAAGCGAAATTTTACTATTTGATATTGTAGTAATCTGCTACAAGTTAATATCAACCTATCGTATTTACATCGATCTTTACAAAAGCGTCGCATCCGAATAGCACAGACAACTTTGACAGTATCTTAGAAGTGCAACAATTCTTAAGATAACATTAGGAGCTATTTTTTCGATAAATATGAAGAATATTGATTAAAGTTTATATTAAATAAACAATATTTTTTGACATTTCAAAATTTATTGAGAAAAATCCTGGTAAGCTCTTGCCCCGTAAAATTTGTTACCTGGGGCAAGTGCGGATCAGCACCTTGGGGTAATCGCGTATTAGGCAGCTCTGGCCTTATAACATGTTCAATTTTATTTTATCGTGTTCTACAATTTAACTTGTTTATTAAGTTTTTCTAGCATATAACATGGTTGGCAGCTACGTCAGAAAAACCAACAGGAGCGATTATTCAAAATGTGAACGTAGTCGAGATGATGATTGAAAATGCAAAGATATCAATTAAAATTTTCGTATAAACCAGTTTTTATTTGATTAAAACCTTTTGTCATATTAAATAACAAAATGTGTGTTTTGGTATAGTAAGTCCCCGCTTAACGCTGCTCCGTTTAACGCTGTTTCGATATAACGCGGTTTTTCCCGAAATCTATATTTTTTATTGATTCATTTTGGCGCAGTTTTTCAAGCCCTTATACTCACAGAAATCCAAAATTGCAGCAATTTATTGCTTTGATACTCCTATGCCGTCTCGCAGTGCCTTTGATATCAATGCAGGCAGTGTATACGAAAGTCTACTGCGGAACTTGCAAGGAATTTTCTCAAAACAAGTTTAGCCATTATTACGAAAATTATGAATAAGTTTATACAAAATGATCCAAATTTTCATAAAAGTTCAAAGGCAAGAAGAAGTGTCATGGATGCGATATCTTGTTATTGGCAATTGCTTGCTGAACGGTGGTAAAGCTTTGGCTTGCCACCCTGAAGAATCCGGTTCAATCCGGGTCCCCCCCACCTCCAGTTTTTCAGGAGAGGGTCCGGGCCCGGCTCGTTGAACTCCATCTTCAACCATCCGGTTGACCCCATTACGGGTGTTGGCCAGCCTGTGATTTCACCATCCGGTTGACCCCATTATGGGTGTTGGCCAGCCTGTGATGGGCTCTACAAGTGGCCGTACAGTAGATACAGTATATCCCATGAGAATATGGCGGCGTAAACTAATTAACCTAACCTAACCTAAAGCTTGCTGAACGAAAGAGGAAAAGGCAAACAACGTTAGATGATTTCTTAACGAGAAAACAAAATGTGCCAAAACGAGTAAGAATATTCATCATAAACAAATTACTCGAAATCTTTTCATGAATGATTTATGAATACAAATCAATATTAGTAATAAAAAAGTCTATAATTAATGTGATAAGGGAAAGTTGCGATCAATGGACCGGCGCTTTCATTGGACTGCTTAAATATTTAAAAAACGAAAGTCGTTAGAAAATATTAGTGACATCACGAAGCGAGCCCTGGAAAGATTGCTGCGATCCCTGTTTTTCTAGTCTCGTCGGCGTCCATGAGAACGAGTTACGAGCGTAAGTGTGTTGCTAATGCTCACAAAGTAGCAACGCCGTTAGATGATTTCTTAACGAGAAAACAAAATGTGCCAAAACGAGTAAGAATATTCATCATCATAAACAAGTTAATGTGCTTTATTATTATTATTATTAGATTATAATCTTTATAGATACCTGTTCACCACTATAAAATGAACAGGTTGTCATGCTGCAATGAAATATTTAAGTTAAAGAATAAATGGATGATGATAATTCTTTACATTAATAATGACAATAAATTAATAATAAAGTAATTACCGGTAAGTTAAAAAAGAAATTTCTAAGTAAAGTTTTTTTGTGATGATAAAATTATTTTCTTATGAAATACCAGTTTGAGTTATTTAGAATTATTTTTTTTCTATGTTAGGAAATTTAAATAAGAATTATAAAAAAATGATATAAAAACTATCTAATCAAAAAAAATAAATGATTAAGTTACTCTATAAATAATAGATTTTAATTTTGATTCAGAAAGTTATCGAAAACAAAAGCAATTACATAGTTATTTTTATATATTTAAAGATATTTAATTCTTTTCTCAAAATTATATTAAAAGTATAAATTTAAATTTTTAATAAAATTATCAATAATAATAAAAATTCTAAAATAAAAATGCAGTCTATCTACTTGTGGGAATAAACATACAGCATCAATCATCTTTAATAGAATAATTTTTACAAATTCAAGTAGTTGACCTTGAATAATGTATGTTAGTTTTATTTGATTGAAAATCAAACAAGATCTATAAATTATCATATCAGGCCACAAATAATTTAAATTTCAATTCAAGAATTAAACACTTTTATGGAAAATATAGAATCTTCATATCTTAAAGGAAATATTTCCGGAGGAAATACCGTATTAAACACGAAATATTTCACTTGGAATGAAATTATCAAAATTGAAGAAAATTATAGGAAATGATTATGCTTCCAGGTAAGCTGAAATATAATTTATGAATAACTGGTTGATGATAAAAGTTCATGTTTATTCAATTAAATACCAGTAATGAGATTTTTTATTTCATGTAATGAAAATAAAATTCGACTACAAAATTATCATTTAATATTTGAAATTTTATATGGTATGTTATTTCTTTATGTTAAAAGCATAGAATTTATATGTTTAAAGTTTGATTAATTTTAAAAGTGATTATTTAATTAATAATAATAATAATAAAACAGTTTTAAATTCAACTTTAAATATTTATCATATAAAATATTCTTAATAGTTTTAAAATAATAGATTATACCTCAGATATATATTAATACAGTATTGTACCATACCAGGTATATTGTTATCAGTTTGGACATTTAAATTCAAATACTCATTTTGTCTCTATCAATAGTTAGATTTTATAAAATACAGTATGTGATTTTTACGTGTGTACATCCGAATTCGTATATTTTTATAATTTTATCTAAACCCAAAATCTGTAATAAGTTTTTCAATCTTCTTATATAGTACGATTTGATTTTATTGAAGTTTATAAGAATTATTAAAATTTTGAAATATAATTGTATATGCAGTAACTAAAAATTAATAATCCTGAAATTTAAAAAATAAAATACAGAATAAATGATACGCAGCCCTGCCGGAAACTTTTAAATTACTCTCATAAAATATGTTATTTTTTTCTATATTTTATTTTATTGAGAGGATATTTGAAAAATCAAAATTCAGTAAAATTTTGTATACCATAAATCTACTTATATTTAAATAGGATCACACTGTCATAGGATGATTTTCATTCTATAGCTTAAACTTGGGTTGGGCTTGTTAATTTTTATTTTCAAAATCATTTTATAATAAAAAAAACTTTAGGCCATATAATATATATATATACTCTAAATGAAAATTTCATTCAATAATCAAAATGATTTTTTTTTTTAGTTTTCTAAGGATTGTATGCGTATCGGTATTTATGGTTAATAAGCTCGTTAAATTATCTTGCTTTTTTGTTCTACTAAGACAAGTTTTTTCGTTATAATTTGCATTAAATGTCGATTTCCCTAATATGCATTCTGTACAATTATCGCCCACTCAAAGATTCGACTATTTGTATATTATAACTAAGAAAAGACTTGCTTTTGCGGCATCTCGGACCAAAAGAGGTTTTTTGTTGTGTATGCTGCTAGGCCGATATACAGAAATGGGTGTTACTTAGGTAGTTTTTAGTGGGCGAAAAGATTCCAATTACCTCCATTCGGCGCCTTAGTGGCGATGTCAAACGATTTCATACGAATAATATTTGCATATTATTTTCATTTGTGATATCCAAATACTGTAGTATAATTTGTATGAATTGAAAACAACATTGCTCTGTTTATTTAATCATCTATAATTTCTAGATCTTTAATAAATTCAATTTTTTTACATTTATTAAGTTATCCAAATACTGTAGTATAATTTGTATGAATTGAAAACAACATTGCTCTGTTTATTTAATAATCTATAATTTCTAGATCTTTAATAAATTCAATTTTTTTACGTTTATTAAGCCTTTATAACTTCTATAATAATGTCACTTTCCTATTTTTATCTACTGTTAATATTATAGAATTTTTTTTTTTTTTTTTTGCTGATTCGGAATCTTTATATGGCTTCCAATTAGTTTTTATTCTATCTTATATAATAATTATTGATTTCAAATTTAGATTTCTGTATGCAAATTTATCAATTAATATAATGCTAGTGTTATTAAATATTTTCTGTATTGAGTAAGTAAAATAAGACGGGAGCAATCATAATCTTTTGAAAGGATAATGGGGTCAGTAATCAATAATGAATATAACTATTGATCTAAGTTTTAATGCAATATTCGGATTCAGTTTATAAAAAATAATTGTTGACTATATATAAAAATTATTGGAGTTGTTTGTGAATATAAGTTTGTCATTTCTTATTTTTAGTACTTTGTGGACATCTTAATTTATAAACTTTTATATTATATAAATTTTTCTTTATTCATCTTTAGTAAATTAGTCATTAATAAGTTAAAATTTGTTTCTAGTAGAAAATGCATAACTTAAAGGAATTCGCGTTCTAAGACAAAAAATTAAAAAAAAAAAAAAAAATAGATTATAAGACCGCTCATCATAAATAATTTTAATTAAAGGAGAAAAAAATCTAATTAATTGTAATTTATTATTTTCTTTACAAAAAAAAAATAAAAGTTTATAGGCATAATCTTTGATCGATACTTTTGTTTTACAATAATAGATTGAGCTTTGATATTTAGTGTCAATACTAAGAACATTCCATTTAGAATATAGCTGATATCCTGCGGTCCGGATGCTGTTATCTGGACGATGAACCGGATGCAGATCTTAGGCAGCATATTTTATGATTCTGTTCTTCCACAAGTAGAATAGAAATGGGTGATATGCTGATATTTATCGAATATTATTGACAGGTAGATATATATACATATATTTTTTACTGATATACCTATAAATATAAAATTTCCTTTCAAACAAAAAATATATAGTTTAGTTTAATTAATAAATATTTCAATAATTAATTTCTTAAAAAAATAATAATAATAAATTCATCGCTTAATTAAATCTAATAAAAAATTTTACTCTTATAAATTTTATTAGAAATATATAGCTGAAAAAATACAGCATTATGAAAATTTTCATATGAATTTTTTGCTGTTTAAAATAATTTTTGTTATTTCAATTGGTTGGATGAAAAACAACCCAATAAAATTTTTAAGTATTGAATGAAATTCTTTGAGTGCATAACCTGTGTTTAGATTACTTTCTCTTCAAATTAAAAGAGACTAGCCTTTATGTTAATGCTTATAATTTTAATTCAGAATATCAACTATTCTCTAAATTAGGGGTGGGCAACCTCCGGCCCGCGGGCCACATTATTTTATTATATCTAATACTTAATGCTATGTATACTTACATGTCTGTACCTTCTCTTTTTTAAATAAATACTATTATCATCAGTTGTTTCTGTTTTGGCCCGTGGCCCACCATAAATTTTTCTATACGGCCCCCTACAAAACAAAGATTGCCCATCCCTCCTCTAAATAATAATCAATTAAATATGAATTTAATATGCTTAATTTTTTAAATTCAAAATAAGAATTCTCTAAAAATTTCATAAATCACAATCTCGATAACAATTTTGATTTGATATCGTAATTTAAAAATCTGTCCAGATATAAATTTCTATAATTTTACTTTCTATTTATTTATTTAAAAATGTTGCATAAAAATATGAATTATAAAAAATATATTTACTTATTCAATAAAGAGAAACATTATAAAAGAGGCCAAGGACATAACCTTGCACCGCTCCCAACTAAAAATCCATAGCTATAAAAAATATATAAGTTGTTTATTTTAAAATATTGTTTTCAGTTCAGTTTATTTCAAAGGAATCGATTCTACTCATACTTTTAGTATGAGCAGAATCGATTAACTATTTCGATTCCTTTACAGTACATCGAATCTCTTTCTTCTTGATAGGGTGTGCCTTGTCTAAATCTATATTGACTTGCTCATTTGTAGATTAATGATTTTGCTTGATATTGAAAAAAAGAGTATTAAAAAGAAGTGAGAGAATAAAAATAAAATTTTATATTGTACTGATTTTTAAGTGTTCAACATATTTATAACATATTTTTTATATTCTAGGCAATCTTACACGCAAAACTAATGATAAGAATCTTTTCGTATTCTTTACCAACTAAGAATATCGATTAAACTACTAAATTCAATACGAATATAAAGCAATTAAAACAAACAAAAGGACAAATTTAAACTAAGATAATTACTGTATATTATATGATAATAATTGATAAATTTTAATTAAAATATTCGACTTTATTTTGTATGATTACAATCAAATAAATCTAGTGAATTGCGATGCAAAAAAGAAATACGCTATAAATGAAGTGAAGTGATGCTAAAATCCTTTATCTGAATTAAGAAAATTTGTCCTTTTGTTTGATTTAACTACGTTATACTTGTATTGAATTTAGTAGTTTAATCGATATTCCGATCACGTCATTTCAAGCTTTTTAGATATGTCTGTCTGTTTAGGTTGTCTCGTTAATTTTATGCTTTTGCTTTTCCTGTCAAATATAGTATATTATATATGATTTAAAAAATATTATTATTTTTAAGCAATATTTTTTAGAATGGATAATTCGATTTACAATTGTTTTGAAAGAATTTTTTTTAAATACAGTATAGTAAATATAAGCCGATGTTAGTTTCGTCACGATGTTAGTTGCGAAATTAATTAAAATAAGTGGATGGAAGTATTTTACAGTACATTTCATGGAAATATATTCTAGCAATGTACTGTATTTTCTATACAAATATTTCTTAAATATAATAATTAATATAGAAATATTTTTAACAGAATCGAATCTAATTTGTTATCTAGGCGCTTTAACCTTCATTCATTCAAAAGCGATTTAATTTTGAAATAAAAGTAATTGAGATAAATTATCAGTAAACAATATAGCGGAAAATATTTTTTGACTAAAACAAAAAATATTTTCCGCTAAATACAATCATTTGTCAATATCTGACGTTTTATAGAAAGTGATATGTTTATATATGTAATATATACGTATATATATAGGCTATAAACAAAATTTCTGTAGTTTCTCGCTTTTAATAAATAAATTCTTTCAACTACGAAAAAATTAATGATTATTTTTTATAAAAATTTATAGCAAAGTACTTTTTAATTGTTATCATTTAATTCTGTATTTTATTAAACTTAATAAATATATAATAGAGTTGCTGGCTTCAGTCTGCTCTATACAGAAAGCTCAAATTTTCTTGCAGATAAACAGATGATCGAAGCTTCAGTTAGTGTTTTAAGTCTTTGAATTTGTCCTTTAAGCGAGTTTTTAAATTGACAAACATTATTTATTGAATAACAAAAAATTTTCCGTGAAACATATGCTTCGAAATAAGAGATTTCGAAATTTTTACTGTTTATTTTTAAATTAAGTACTGCAGCTGTTCTTATTATTTTAACAACAGATATGTGATAACCAAATCTATAACAAACTCCACGATATCAAATCGACTTTCTAATCTTTGCAATTAAGCTACTGTAGAAACAGGAAAAAGAAAATAGTCCTAGAAAGACTGTCTACTTAGGTAGGGCACAGTTGAATGCCCTTATTTGCCAACTGTTGATGATAAAGACTAATCGATTTGCAATTTTTGTGAACTTATTTGAAGCACATTTTAATAGAATATCCTTATTTTGCTGCCAAAATGTTCATTGCTTTGTAATCGTTCTGCTTATAATTATATATTAAAATTTTATTTGGAAAGAATTTTAATTTAATAATTATGACTTTTTTTTATCAGATAATAGTGTTTTTGGCATTTTTTACATGAATTGTGGGCTTTTACACTATTTTTACAAATTAAAAATTTTACATTTACGTTTTTCTATGAAATTAATGTTATTATTTGTTATTTTAATTGATTTTATCAACTAAAATTTTTTAATATTATTAGGTATTATATGCTGGGTTTCTACAATTATTTATTACACACCACAGTATTTTTTTATGAGCATTATATTTTGTGTAATTTAGCCCAGATTTTTCGTGATCAGTGTATCACCAAAAATAAAACACAAACTGTTCATTATGGCCATTATTAAGTTGATCAGTAATCAATGTACTTTCAAACGCAATGAGTTAATATTTATCAAAAAAAGCTCAAGTACTCCAGGTTTCCCAAAGATTTTCTTAGTACAGCTCATCGTCTCAAATTTTTGACAATATCTGAGTTTCAGCAATTCTAAATACAATATTTAAGTTTAAAAAAAATCTGAATTTTGTTTCTGTATGTATTATAATCAAATTAGAACTCAAATAATTCATTAAAATATTTTCTTTTAAAACTTTATAAATTCTATGATTAAAAAAACTTCAAGTACAAAAATTATTTAAAATCTTCTTTAGAACAAATTATGCATTCATGAATAACGTTATGTGTTGTATAATATTTTGAATATATTTAAAAAATCTGCATGGAAATATTTCTGACATTACTGTTTCAACTCATTTTTTAATATCTATTTAATAGAAATAAACATTCAATTCTCTTAAATTGTTTATAATTCATTGTAGAAAATAAACTATAAAAATTTAATATTAATATGAATTTAATTACTTGTTAAATTTATAGTTTTTGATATTTTTGACGATATTTTTATTTTAAAGTATAATTAAAAGTCTTTAGCATATCATGTTTATCAATGTACTAACATATTTAATTAAAATTTCATTAACTTCTAATGCAAGATACGTTTATTACTTTAGTAATGCATATTTAAATAATGATTTAAGCATTTTTTTCGGTAGTTAATTATGTAGTAAAACTTTATACAGTAATTTTATTAAAAGAAATACAACGTAAAAATAATTTAATAGAAACTTAAATTTTACAATTAAAGCATGTTTTAACAGAATATATGCTATATATAGAATATTACATTTTTTTTAACATTTTACTTCAATATAAAGGTTTTACTTTATTTGGATAAATTCCTACGTCTATAATAGTAGATAATGTCTCCAAACCTAAATCGCGTTCTGTATAAAAAAATAACGTAGGTTATGACCTTGAGTTTCAGAAAGCAATGGAAAAAGAAGCGTCGCTGAGTCCAAAACATCGACTATTACGTATCGAGATCTTTCATTTTAAAACTAATAAAGTCTGGCAGAACTATAATTATTTTTACCATAGAAAGTAAAGTTGATTGATTTACTTTATCGAATGAAATTATAATTATAAAGAGTGACGCCCCATTCGTGTAATTCGGATGCTTCTAATTAGTGTTGCATTAATCAGTCTTCTTTTGAAAGAACTAACTCAACAGGAAGTTGCTATTCCACACACCGAGACATGTTTTGCAACTCGAGGTTTTATTAATGTAGAATATTTGATAACTATAGTTGAGATACTTGTGTTTTTAATCAGTAGTCGATACAATTCCATTATATAGATTATTTACATGGCATATTTTATTGTATAAGTTGTTCTATTCAATTAATTAATTTATTTATTTTTCTAAAATTTTTATAGTAGAATTAGTTCTTATAATTATTATATAGTATATTAAAAACAGGTTATGCTATTTGTAGTTGTTCTAAGTATTAAAGATCTAATTTAAATAATAGACATTTCACTGAGGTCTCTATAAGCCGATTGTAAATAAAAATAAATATAATACAATACTATAAATTATAAGAATTACTTGAAAAGTTCGATCATCTGAAAAATAATTTGATTGTAAACTTAGCTGAATAAATTTGCATATGTAGTTTAGCATACACAGTCTATAATAAACTCATATATATAATACATATATTCAGATACACACGCTTTTCTATAATAAAACACGAAGTAAGTTATATTAAATAATATACAGTATATGCTATGTAACTTATAGCATTTTTTAATGCTGATAATATAAAGGCACAATAGTTCTATAAAAATAATGTGTGCATTTAAATTAAGTATAGTAGTTTTGTTATAGCAAATCTACACTCGGATGATTGATGTTATTGGTGTGGCTGTGGCATCAGCACAATCGTGCCCACACAAGCTATTATTAGAAAACCTAGGTAGGCTGCTGAACTGATGTCAAAAAGGTCTTACATAAGCATGACTTGAGTTTCACAGTAGTTGCAAAACTTTGAAATTTATAATTAGGATTATGAATAGATTTAATGACAAATTAGCATCTGGCAGAATAGAAATCAATCCTAATTGTAGGCCATAGTTTTTCCAGTTATGATCTAATTTATATTAATATAATATCTGTTAAATGCCAATTTCCATTTCTTTTAGAGCGCATATTTATTTTATTGCACCTAACAATGTAACCAATCTCTAGATTTTTAATTGAAAAGTTAGGTTCTAATGAAGAATTAAAATGTAGTTTATATGTCTAAAAGTCCAGAGAATTTGCTTGTAAACTAGATATGTTCAATTCTTCATTATAATATTTTATATTTAAAAATAGTAGTCACACTGTTATAGTACTTTTTGAACTTGGATTCATCCTATAAAATTATATAGATCTTATCTTTTTAAAAAATATTCGTTAATTTATAATTAGATATTACTATTAAGTGCCGCTTAGTTAACTCAGTTGTCTTCCCCATCACAACTTACGGCTGTGAGAGCTGGACAATAAAAAAACCCACAGAAGAAAGATAGATGCTTTTGAATTGTGGTGCTGGAGGAGGCTACTACAGATACCATGGACAACTAGAATTACCAACAGACAGGTACTTGACAGAATCAAGCCAAGTATTTCATTAGAAGCTAAAATCACTAGACAAAAGCTTTCATATTTTGGTCACGTTATGCGGGCAAATGCCTTAGAGAAAGACATCATGCTTGGTTGGATCAGTGGCTCACGGAAAAGAGGCCGGCAAAGAACCCGCTGGTTAGATACCATCAGACAAGATTCTGGCATGACCCTGAACGAATTAAAAGTGACGGTTACCAATAGAGGAAAGTGGCGTGAAATGGTCCAAAGGATGACTGAGAGTCGGCCACGAATGTGCAGTTAGCATCATCATCATTTTACAATTCATTAATTAAAATATCTAGAATTGTTCGATGAAATTCAGATTTGGACACTCAGTTGCATTGAGTGCTACATAGAGCATTCATATTTCTGAATGAACATCACAGTAAATGTTTTACTTTATTGAGAAATATTTAATAAACTTACTGGATATAATATATAAAATTCACAGACACACAAGATAAAATTAAAATAGAAGATCCAAGAGATGAAGTCGAACAAGCGCAAAGGAAATTAGAAGATATGACCAAAGATTTATCAAAAGTTTCTTGGGAAAAAATTTCTGTTGATCCACTAACTCAAAAATTATCATCAAGAGGCACGGCAGATGACTCTAAGACAAATATAGTAACCTACTCACTGACTGACTTATTATTTGAGTCATTACAGTCAAAATTCAACTCGCTGTAACTTTGGTCCTAAGTTAAATATTGTCGGCCGGATGGCCGCGTGGTAAAGCTTTGGCTTACCACCCTGGAGGATCCGGGTTCAAATCCGGGTCCCACACCTCCAGTTTTTCAGAAGGGGTCCGGGCCCGGCCCGTTGAACCCCATCCTTCAACCATCCGGTTGACCCCATTACGGGTGTTGGCCAGCCTGTGATGGGCTCTACAAGTGGCCGCCGCCAGATACAGTATATCCCATGAGGATATGGCGGCGTAAACTAATTAACCTAACCTAAGTTAAATATTATTAATCTGATAATTACATTCGAGAACAGTATTCAATAAGATACCGACTGTCAAATTTGACGTTTCAAATTCAATTAATAATAGAACTAGAGCAATTAAAAATCGCAAAAATCGACAAAAAAAGTGTTGTTTTTTTTTCTTCTGCGCAGAGCGACCTACAGGCCACATTGTTCAACCAATATTAATGAAATTTAGAATATAGGTATTTCTTAGATTATTTAAGGTCAGTGGTGCAGCCGGGGATGCAAGATAGCAATTACATACACTGATACTTATATCTGTAATTATAATTTGTTCATCGATTATTATTTATAAGCTTATAGTATGTTTGATTAGTTTATACCAATCATAATCACTAAAATATATACACGTAATTTTGTGCATTTTTTGCGTTTCAGTTTTATTCAAAAAACATTCGATATTTCTTAATTTTTTTGTTGCACCCCGTTGCTAAATTTCTTGTTGCGCCACTATTGAGAGCCCCTTGAAATTTCATCACAATCGAGTCAAAATAAAGAGGGGGATGGGGGTCCGTTTTCCATAAATAACTACATATCATATTGTTTAACGGCTGTTGACTAAATTTGGAATATATGCATATCCTAGTTCAATTAAAAATCTGAAAATTTTAACCCATTTGGACTAAAATTAAAAGGTATAGATGATGATTCTCTTCTCAGCAATGTCCTATAGAGACATTGCTGAGAAGAGAATCATCATCTATACCTTTTAATTTTAGTCCAAATGGGTTAAAATTTTCAGATTTTTAATTGAACTGGGATATGCATATATTCCAAATTTAGTGATGTAACCGTTGTTAGTAATGATATAACCGTTATATCATTCAACCAATTTCGAAAAAATCTGAAATGTAAATGTTCCTTGTGTTAATTAAGGTTTTCTGAAAAAAATACAGCCCAATAAGGCCAAAATGAAGAAAATAGGAGGAGGCCTTTTCATCACCAACTCTTCTGCAGAGTTGTATCGTTCAATTGATTTCGACCAAATTCGATTAACGACACTTTTAGTAAAATAATAAAAATACTGTATGTTTATTATTTTACTAAAAATGTCGTTAATCGAATTAGAAATAATGAAAGCATTTAATGATGTATTAATATATTGTTGTTAGAAGTCTCAGAAAAATAGTTTTCATCTAAAAAATAAATCCCATCAAAAATATTTAATATGTAAAAAATAAGCCAAGTACAGTACCCCGACTTACGCGAATTCGGAGTTACGCGGTTTTTGATTTTTTCGTTTAGCAACACTGCCACTCGCTATCTTCAGTGTGTGGAGATGGTTTGTACTGAACAGGCTTTAGGTCTAAATGCGGTATATGGGTAAGGATAGGTAATGAGGCTTTTGACTACAATGACACAGAGACTATGGTTTAGGTAACCAATAGCTTCCTTTAATAGAGAGAGATTTTTTACATTGTAAAGTAATCCGGCAGTCAGTTCAGAGAGGATAAATACCTGATGCAGCAAAAGAAATTAAATTCCGTCCTTTCAACTAACAAGATGAACACTGTTGAATGTGACTTCTCTTCGGTCGGACATTCCCGATATGGGGAGGAGCACAAGACGTTTGCTAGGATTTCTTTCTTGGTAATTATTGAAGAGAACTGTTAATACTGTCCGAGTGCAGCTTTTGTCCTGTTCAGTCTGTTAGCGACTCTTGGGTACAGTGAACTGTCTCAGATTCTGGAGCGACTCTTGGACACAGCGAACTGTCTCAATGTTCCGAAGCAACTCTTGGACACGTCCTTTCCGTATTGAATCGTATTTTCGTATTGAATTAATGCATATTTTGTGTTAATATGTATAAAGAACTGCAATTTTATTAAATATTTTTCTTCTAAACTAGTGTATTTTTAGTCCTTGGTTCCAATTAAACAAAATTTATATGTATTTATATGCAAAGTTGTACCCCGACTTACATGATTTTCGTCGGACCCACCTATCGTGTAACTTCGGGGTATTACTATACAGTACTATGAGACTACTTTTATTTATTTATTTATTGATAGAAACATCCTAAAAAAGTAAAAATGCGCATTTAGCTATCTAATATTCTAAATTAAAAAAATGAAAATTAATAATACTGTATATATCTATTAATCATAAAATAATAAAATACTCATTATAAAAACTTTCCTTTCATTTAACCTAAAAAATATTTCAAAATTTAATAGCAAAAATTTAAGTAAAGATTTATTGATATAAAATTTTCAAATGAATATATTTTTCATGGTTCGACAAGGAATTTCAGATAGTAAATCTATATCAATTTTTATAAATTGTAAACTTTTTCAATTACTCTTATATTTTATATAAAAAAAAGACGATAGTGTAAAATTTGATTACTCTGCAATATTTTATTCTTAAGATATTTTGCAGACAGTTTGACAGCCATACATATGGAAAAATTAATGCTTAAAATTACTATTGTAAAATATATTTTAAAATCTCTTAAACGACTATTAACATTTGCGTTTGACAAATACAATTCAGTAATTTTAGAGAAGCAGAGATATTAGCATTTTAATACTTTGAACAAAAACATTCATAATTTGAGTACCATTTTGTAACCAGACTATTTAGCACACTCGAAATTAATAGACATGTACTTAGTACAATAAGGAATGATCCCTAAATTGTGAATTCTATACCATCTTTATTTTTCGAAATATTTTGTAGACTGGATGGCAGACAAATGAACTGATGGAAAAAATGAATAAATGTAGACAATGTTTTGTAAAATAAGATTTAAAAATTGTTAATGCATTTAAAGGAAACTTAAATATAAAAATACAAGGATGTGTTTTGAAGAGCTTCAGTTCTGAAGAAAAGTTCTTGAAAATTAGATACATCATTGAATATAAAAATCGAGGGAATTGGATGTAAGAAATGAACATAAAAATGATAAATTAATATCAAATACAATGCTTTCATTAGTATAAATTTAAAATTGAATGTTTCAATTAAAAATAATATTGTCTTAGGGATATAAGTGGCTCTAATTCTGTATTTAATTAAAATTTCAAATTTTCTCTAAGAATTCTATCATAAATTTATGACTAATCAACTTGATAAAGCGTATATATGAATAGCATGATTTTAATTATTTTAAAACCATCTGCTGAAAGATAAAATATTTGACAACCGTTCTTAGAATGAAACCGGATTGATTACCATCTAATTTATTTTCTGCAATTTTTCTTTATTCTATTTTCAGAATACAAAAGTATATTTTTTCAAAAAGTACGCCTACATAGTCCTCTGGGATTTTTCCTAACTTTCCGACTAAAAAAATTATTATAACGCATTCATATATACCAGCTTTTTCACTTTTGCTAATCAACCCTGATCTAATTTTATATACTGTATATCAGCAATATCGTAATAGTAAATTTCATTTCCTTGTACATTATTTCTGAAAATTACATATATATTTGCTTTTAACTTTATTATTTTTTCGTTAGTTGCTCACTTTCTTATCTATATGCTTTCCTATTTTTCCCTCATTCTCCCATTTTTATAATTATTTCTTGAAATGTTTCTTCTACAAAGTGGTCAAATTGCTTTCAAGCCTCTATTCTATTTTTACTTGTGACATAATATATAACATACTTTATATAACATAATATATATCGTAATATATAACATACTTTTAATATGTTAAATATTGCTAATTTTCTTAAATGATGCCCGTTTACCCCACATTTACCTTATAATTATTCAGATATAGAATATAATCATAATATATTATGATTTTATTTTATAAATATATTCTATAAATATTCTTTAATATTAAAATTATTAATTTTAATATTAAAAAATAAAAGTTATTGTAAGCGTATATACTAAAATAAATGTTCTATTTAAATAAAATAAATATATTATGAGTAAAGTATAGATAGTTTTAAAATATGTTGTTTAGATATTGAAAAATTAATTGAAGGAAAAAAGATTTACATCTTTATTTCTACATATTCTGAGTTAAACATAGCAGTAATACTTTCGGATGTTCTTGAGGTTACTGTATAAAAACTTGTATGTCCTAGTTTTAAAGGACTTTTTTCAAGTTGCCATAATTTAATATTATAGATGAAAAAAGAAGGGAAAAGTCTTGAATATATAAGATAAGAATTGAAATGAAAATCATAGAAAAAATTGACTTCAATGTTAGCATGTTTTTATGACTTCATTTTTGTTTCGATAAATCAGTGTTAATACTTTTTATAAACTGAATAAATTTATTATTTTGTTCATGCTTTATTTAGTTATATGTCCAATTAAAATAAGGCATTATATCATGTGATATGGAGGTTCAGAAATAATTAAATAAATTTTAATACACTGCTATAATAATAGAATCTATAATTTTATCAAATACTGTATATACAAATATAAGATCAATATAATGTTTTCATTCATATTCATGAAGTCGAAATAAAAACATAATCGTATCGTGAAGAAATTCGCATTTATTGTACAATAGATAATATTTTACTAAGTTATTTGCTTCATATGGTACATTTTTACGAAAATTCCTACACTAATCATGGAAAGTATATAAACATTTTATCACCATAATATGACTGAAAAATATGTATCTTTTTAAAAACATTTTCATTTGATTAGATCAAATTTTATACCATTTTTTAAATCTCTTCGATGTCATCATAAAACAGAACTCAAAGTTGAGGCCAGATGCCTGTTTTGCGGCCCGCGTCACATTTATTATAAATATAAGCTGGATGATTTCTACGTGAATGAAATACGTCGAAAGGAATGTATTTGAGTGTGTAAAGAATAACATTGTGGGAACATGGTCTGGGGTAAAAGATAATCAGCGAACGATATGAATATGCTGATGAATGAGAGAACGAAAAAGTACGTGCTAGCATATAAATGTGTGAATTATAGAATAATATGGATAAGGATGAAGGTGGGATTAATTCTGTTATCAAAATCCTTGATAATGTTAACTTTACATTCCAAAGATATTGTTTTCCTTTACTTACTAGGTGCAGAAATTAGATTTAATTCGTTTGGACGAAATAGTTTTTTAAGGGTTTAGAAAACATATAACAAAACAATCTTAACTTTCGGTCGATTAGAGAATCGTAATCATGCATGTAGAGTTCGCACGAAACGCGTCCAATGTGTATAAACATATTAATACAAAATATTAAAAAAATAAATGAATTATGTAAAAAATTATTCACTTTTAATTATCACACCATTTCAGCATTTTTTCCATCTCAGCAATAATATCATGATATTTATGAATTATGCTTGAGTTCAAGGACTGAGCATTTTTCACCGCATCAAAAATTCTTTCTTCTTTTCTGATTGTTCTTACTGTGGATTCCGGTAGCTCAAACTTCTATGCCAATTCACAAATTTTCATTCTGTTATCAAAATCCTTGATAATGTTAACTTTACATTCCAAAGATATTGTTTTCCTTTACTTACTAGGTGCAGAAATTAGATTTAATTCGTTTGGACGAAATAGTTTTTTAAGGGTTTAGAAAACATATAACAAAACAATCTTAACTTTCGGTCGATTAGAGAATCGTAATCATGCATGTAGAGTTCGCACGAAACGCGTCCAATGTGTATAACAGCAAGATAGTGTGCAGCAGTGTTGCCAAACGAAAAAATCAAGAACAGCATAACTCCAAGTTCACATAAGTTGGGGCATTACAGTATATATATCATTTTTAATTATTTGATTTTTATTTTTGAGATTCAAACTAAAAAAAAACTTGGCAAATTCTTATAAGAAATTGTATTCTAAGCATCATTTCTTTTGTGTGATTTTTTAAACTAGTCACTAAAAAGATTTCTATCATGTTTTTTACAATTGTAAATATATTTTTCTTTGTGATATGATTTTTCTAACTATAAACAATATTACTACTGTTTTCTTTGATATTTTTTTTTCACCTGGAAAGACATTTTTTGCTTTCATTAATTTTTCAAATTTAAATAAAACTATTTTAATACTGATTGGCTTTTTTCTCTTTGTTTTCAAAATAATTTTTTTCTATTTTGACAAAACTAAAAAGATTCTCACAATGGTAATAAGATGGATTAGAATTGGTATGATCAACTTCTGTAATTGCATGATAAGCTCCGCAAAACTTCTAGATTTGGCCACTTTTTCTTGGTCAATTCAAGAATTGACTATTGATTGTCGAGTGCATCATGAATTGGCCAGACAAAGCCCAAAATAGTTGTAAATTCTCGTATGTTTTTGGCTTTGGCTAAATAACTTAGCCAACACTAGAAGTGGTCAGCCATTTTGCGAATTGGCTAGACTTCAGGCATTTCAAAATTTTTTGATAAAAAAATAATATATATGAACTTATAAATTAATGAATATTAATTAGAGTTGTTAATTGCAAATGATTAATGGCACATTCCATTTGCAAGTAATCATTTGCACCTAGTTTATGTTTATTAATTATTATATAAAATATCAAAAAATTCATAAAACAATAATAAAAATATAACTTGCCTTTCATTTCTCCCTTATTGTTTACTATTACACCAGCATTATCTTCGAAATATAGGAAAACACCATCCTTCCTACGATATGGCTTTCTTTGTCTAATTACTACTGCTGGCATAACTGAAATTAATCAATATTTTTATAATTCTATAACAACACTAAAACACTATAAACATATATAGGTGTCCCTCACTTTATGCAATTAATTGGTTCTATGAAATATTCATGTAACACAAAATCGCATAAAGTGACTTGAATTTAGCATGGGTGAGATAGGGATAGGGGTTTCTTCAGAAGGATAAAAAAAAAAAAAAAAAAAAAACTGATTAATGGAAACTGAGAGAGAGAAAAAAAAAAAAAAAAAAAAAAAAAATGAAAACTTTAATAATTCATTCATTAAAATTTCATTCACTGTGAGCAAAAGCAATTTTAATGAATGAATTTAATTAATACAATGCCATAAACACCAAACATTATATACTTCTGGATCTGGTGAGTCTAGATCATCATCATCATCCTCTTGAAGTTCCTGGGATGATAGGCTGATGACCTTCAACTTTTTTAATGAAATAGTTGAGACAAAAAGCATTTTTCCTCTCTCTATGAAGTCCTTTGTAACAAGCCAAAGAATTCTGAATTTCTCACACAACTTTGGCACTTCTAGTCTTATTAGAATCATTTTCTTCAATTATTCTGATGGTACTGTCAATATGTTTTAAAAAATTCAATCATTTGTTTTGTTGAAAGCTGTCTGATGGGCTCAGCAACAAAGGCTCCTGATTTTTTGAATTCATTTCCAGAAATTCTTCATTAGTGAGATCTGATGAGTGGGACTTGACCAGTTCATCCACATTTGTCTCATACGTATTAGACAATTTTTAAACAAAAATTTTTCAAATTTAAAAAGTTAATTTACTTTTTAAAATCGCATTATAGCAAAATCGCATAAAGTGAGATTGCATATAACGAGGGATATCTGTATATATAAAGAATTGGATGATTATCCATAATTACAGAAATCTAAATACCTAAGATAATTTACAATTTTATTTGTTTTAAAAATACTATTTCGGTTATAGTGAAAATTATAAATGATTCAAAAATGTGGACATTTTTAAAACAAAACTGAATTAAACCAAATCAAATTTCAGAATTACTATAGCATTTCTATTCTTTATAGCTCTCAATATGTCAACTGTATATAATCCTATTAAATAAAACATATTTGTTTGAAACAATTTTCATATTCATTCTATAAATCTTTGAAGAATAAAGTTAATCACATATATATATATATGATTTACAAATCGCAATTCTCAGTGATGAAGGTAAGCAGATATATTCAGCCATTATGAAGGTAAGCAGAAGTATAATCCATTATATTCAACATGCTTCTTGGTTTCTTCTAAATGATGGCTCCTTTCCTAAGCAAAACTAAAACCTTACACACTGTAACCCCACTATAAGCAACTCCCAAAATAATGAACATCTGCATTTAATGAACATTTTGATGTGAAATGGTTGGCCAGTCTATCTTTCCTATATTAAAAACCATATATATAATAAACACTTCTACAACAAACAACTTCTGAAAAAATGCACACAAAACAAAGCTCTAAACAGGATAAATTTTATTAACAGAAATGTTTTCGACCTTATCAGTAGATCAACCTCAGCTGCAATGAATATCAGAACGGAGAGAAGAAACCCTCTACAAAAATAAACTACAAAATGATGTCATACAAATATTTATACATTACTACTACAAATTCCACTGCTACCAAACAATAATAATAAAAAATACTAAAAACAATAATACTAATGTTACAACATAATAAAGTAAAAATCAGAAGTGATATTAATAAAAATACAATAGTAAAGACACGCAGACAGGGAATGCATGATGTCATCAATTTCGTCCAACTACAGCAATATCTCGCATAGTCCGGTTAATTGGTTCCTCTTTCTTATCAAACTAACTGAAACCGGACTATTCAAGGTATGTAACCTATGGGAAAAATTATAATTGGTTCCAAGAAATTTTTAATTTGCTCATATGTTTTTTAAATTGTAATTCTTACATTAATAATTATTTCATACACATTAAACATTAAAATCTTTTCTAAAGATTTATAGTAGACAGAAGGGGACAGAAAGTGGGTCTGAGCTCATAAAGACGAATAGATAAAGAGGGCTCGCCCAGCAGGTGAACCCATTTGCTTTCTCCAAGTCGGCCACTCGGCACCATTACAAACCCAGAGCAGTGGTCTGCGTAAAGGCGGATTCCCACTTGAACTAGGCCGCCGTGGACTGATGAGTCGAAAACGCCGATATGCCCAGTATTCGTTTCCATTCAATGATTCGATTAAGCGTTTGCGGTAAACAACTGATGACATTGCACTTGAGAGGCAGGCACTATAACGTTGTTCGGATAAATTTGGCAAAACTGGAGCAGCAGCCTGCTTGTCTCAGCTCGTCATAGTGGCTATTCCAGTCATAGATAGGTAGTAAGTAGCAAGAACACTTACATTTCATATTTATTCTAAAAAAATAAAACTAAATTAAAAATTTTTTATTAACAATTACAATTCGGACTATAATGAAACCCATACTATTTGAAACTGAACTATGCGAGGTATTGCTGTATTTAGATGAGCAGCACTAACAACAAACAGTGACAATGGCAGCATATTTCCAATTATAACCCACACCATCTCCAGGCCAAAGAGAGACAATGCAGATCATTAAAATTTAAAACATGCTCATATTTATTTAATTTATTTACTTGAAGCATCTTGCCATCCTTATGTTGGTATTTTCAGTTCTGCTCATAATAACCTTGGCATTGTTCCATTCTATATCTACATCATGTTCATACACTCTACTTGTCAGTTCTGCTCATAATAACCTTGGCATTGTTCCATTCTATATCTACATCATGTTCATACGCTCTACTTGCCAGAGCGGTGTTTAACGAACCTTTTTTTTATATCATTTTTGTGTTCTTTGATACATGTTTTTAAGGACCTAACAGTTGATCCAATATATATCTCATTTCTTAACAAGTCCTTATTTTTTAAAGGTATTTTATAAACCCTGATCTACTCCCCATATAGATCTTTGGTTTGTCATTACGCAATAAGCTAAAAACTACATTTTTTCTTTTGAAAACTAGCTTCTCATTAGCAAGTTTCTCAATATATCTACTGCAATTTCTTAGTGGTGTCGAATATTCTATCTTTTTAAAGTAATGCCTTTCTCTATTCTGTAACTTCAGTGTTTTTAGGCAAATTTAAACTTTGTTTAACTTTGTTGGATAGATTCAATAATGTTCTAGAAAAGAAATCGTGTCTTACACCTTCCTTTAAAATTAAGTCTAATTCCTGTTTTGTTTCAATTTATTAGAGCAGTGTGTAAACACTCTTCTAAAAAATGCTCTAAATGCTGCATGCTTATAACTAACTGGAGTGTGGGAGTTATTTGGTATAAATATTGCTCTGTATGTCAGCTTTCTGTAGATACTTGTGACATATTCAGCATTCACAATTTCGACGTTTACGTCCAAAAACTATAAATATTGCTCTGTATGTCAGCTTTCTGTAGACACTTGTGACATATTCAGCATTCACAATTTCGACGTTTATGTCCAAAAACTGAGCATTATTCTCACTGACCTGGTCTATGTTAAGTTTCAAACCAAGGTTGTCATTAGATAAAGCATCTTTGAACAAGTTTTCTTTTCCTCCACTTTCTGTGACTATAAAAATATCGTCTATGTAGCACACAAAAAGCTTAAACTCTTTTCTCAATAATTGTAGGGCATTTTCTTCTTGGTATCTAATGACAAGTTCAGTCAAAATCCCTGCCAGAGGACTGCCTATGCACACACCTTTCTTCTGAAAGTAATATTTTTTATTAAAGGTATATTCTGTTCATGTTGAATGCATTGTATATGAATTTTTGGACTATCTATGGGTGAAATTTGTATTAGCAACATTGAAAGTAATGCATATTTCAGATATTGAATTCGCAGACAACAGTAATAACAAATATATTAAAAATAGTTTAAGTCCAAATTCTTAACTTAAAATGCTATTTCTCATTTATCTAATAACCAAGCACTATCAGCAGTCTTAAAATTTCTTTAATCTAATTAATAAAACAAATAAAAACGTTTCGGTCACTCTCAATTTGACCCTCTTCAGTTGTCATTACAAGAAAATATTCGAAAAAAAATAATTATTTTTTTTCGAATATTTTCTTGTAATGATCAAATTGTGATGACAACTGAAGAGAGTCAAATTGAGAGTGACCGAAACGTTTTTATTTGTTTTATTAATTAGATTAAAGAAATTTTAAGACTGCTGATAGTGCTTGGTTATTAGAAAAAGGTATGAGGAATGACAAACTAAATCACAAATTTCTCTCAACAAATCTGACAGATCATCATTAGGTGATAAATATTGTAAAAAAAGTCTATAAAGAAACATGGTTGCAGCATTAATATTAATTGAAGGAAATAAAGTAAACAAAAAAAATCGAACATTATGAATTTACTGTATCTTCACCAGTTTTCTGTAATTTATAGATAAACTTTTGGAATATGGTCCATTCCCGGAAGAACGGTTTATTGTCTTGGATTATGACAGTTTATTTCAACAAAGTACAATCCACTCATTAGAAATTAGAATTACCAAGTATAAATATGATATACAATATGCTAAGCTCAACACTGCACTTGTAAAAGCCTTCTATGAACATAACATTGATATTTATTGGATAGAGCTAAAATCATACAACCTACTAATAATATATCTAAAATTAGATTAGCTGAGACCCTTAGTATAAACAATACTATAATAAATGCTATGTAATTAATATAACTCTCCTGACGCCATCCCACCCTCTTCGGACACATTATAAACATATTATGTTGTCCTACATTTTTCTTTAGTTTAACTTTTATTTATCTTATGTATACATTTTATAATTTTATATTTGTTCTTTAACCGCTTTACTTTATTCAATTGTAAATGTTCTAGTATTTAAATTATTGTTTGTTCTATTTGTAAGTTATTTTGCTAGATGTTACTGAAGATGGATTTTAATCTGAATGATCTTTAGCAAATAATAAATATATCAATCTTTTGTTTGAATTTGTGCTGTTTTTAAGATTTATTTTCCAAAAAGTTCTTTATCCATAATTTTAAAGTATGAGAAGAAAAATTCATGAACAGAAGTACATGGTGTGAAAAGTAGTGTAAAACATATATGGAATGCTATTAATCCTGATATTGAAGAAGCTGTGAGTTAATGATTACAGTAGATATGTGCTTAGCAGATACCAATCTCAGGGCCTATAATACAATAAAAACACAGAATTTCGCTTTTCTGTGCTTTTTATTGCTTGTATGTACAATCACTTTTGTGTTCAATGTAACAGATTTTAAAGCTAGCAACAGTTGGCTAAAATCAATTCAAAACTCGAAAATGGACTTGGTTTTAGAACAGTGTGATGAAAGTGTGAGTATTGATCCAAATACAGTAGATGATTGAATAAATGACACACTCCTTAGACTTTGTGAAGGATATGCCCCACGTGATATCTTCAATGCTGATCAGACAGATTCGTTTATAAACTAACAGCAAATAAAATTTTAGCATTTAAAACAAACATGTAAGGGAGGGGGAAAAATCAAAAGAAACAATTATGGTTTTAGTAGTCTGCAATATGGATGATAATGAAAACTTCAGCCCAATTATCAGAAAATCAAAAAATCCAAGATGCTTTAAATGATTATTATGTTCCTGTTGACTACCAACCTAACAACATTGCATCGATGATAAGTGAAATATTCAATCACTGGCTCCTAAAAGTTAATAGGAAATTTGCACAACAAAAGTGTAACATTTTTATGTTTGTGAATAATTGTACATCCAACAATAATGTTCCTGGATAACCAATATCAAAGTTTTGTATTTTCCAAAAAACTTCACATTCAAGCTGCAACCAATGGACCAAGGGATCATCCACTTCTTTAAAATATATTTACAGGAAATATCTTGTTTCTCATATACATATAAATATCAACAACAAATGACCTATAAACCAGATGATTTTTGTTTCATATAATGACATTAAAGCTACGCTGTACAAAACTGTTTTAGAAAGTCTGGATGCCTGTCACAGAAAAATGATGTTTTGCATGGTAACAACAATAGTTCTGTGGCAGAAGATAGTAACCAGTCTCTTACAAATTTGCTTATGGATCAAGAAACCTGGAAAATACTTATTGAAGCTGATAATGTCACAGTTGAAGACTATATTTTCAAAATGCATTAACAAAAATGATGCTTATTGATGAAAATATTGTGCACAAAATTACAAGTGCAAATGTAGGCCAGGACAAAGATGGAGACATATCAGAGGAAGAGAGTACTAAAGAGAGAAAACGAACATTAGCTGAAACTTACAGTGCATTGGAAACATTAAAACACTATTTTGAAAATTCTGACATTTCTCAAAATGAAATTTTTTTTGACAATCTCTACAAAATTAATAATGCAATTACAGATCAGTTGTTAAAGGAATGCAATCCAAATGATATTAATCTTAACTTTAATATTTCAGTTTATCATTCAAGGAAAAAAGATCAACTCCAAATTAAATTAAAAGCATATAGCATTTATTAATAGAATACACCAAAGAATTTTCGGCTTAATAAAGCCATTTCAACAGTCTTAGCACAATAAGAATAGAATACATCATGAAAGAAATGAAAGCTGAAGTATATATTATTCCGCTATATAACTACACAACTTCTACACAGGCAAGAAGTTTATGTAAGGAGTACAATGAAATCTATTAAACTTGAGATTATGAAGTATTCTGAAAGAATGCATGTAATAAATGATAATTTACCAGAGATATGGCAGCATGGTTTTCAAACATATAGTAGTAATAATAGATACTCTATATATTAGAAGTCTATTTGAGTTGATGTAAATTATTTAGAGTAATATATATTCTTGTTTGTGCAATTGTTTTGAGAAATAATTTACTCTTCCGTGTATATAATTTTCTTTATTAGTTATTTTATTTAAATTTTATAGTTTAAACTATGTATTCTCTTCTTATTGTGCTAAAACCACTGAAGATGGCTTCATTAAACCAAAAGTTCTTTGATATATTCTATTAATAAATGCTATAAACTTTTCATTTAGTTCAGAGCTGATCTTTATTCTTCAAATGATAAACTGCAAAGTAAATGTTAAGATTAGTATCATTTGGATTTAAATTTCTTGACATTTTTCATGTCAAAAAAAAAAATCCTAATAATAATAAATTAAGTCAAGATTGAATCTTTTGCACAATCTATCATTATTTGATTTTATACATTTTTTTTGTTGAAAATTTAAAATTATAAATTTTGAATTTATTGAAAATGATATTGGATATAGTAATCAAGAAGATATTGAATTTGAGGCAATATCAGATTATTATCCAATCTAATGAAATAGGAGTGCTCCTCAAATTACAAACTTAATCTGTACATAAATTTTGTTTGTAACTCAAATACTATTATGAAGTCCCCAAAAGCAATGAAATAATTTTATATACTATATTTTGTAATATATTTCTTAATTAGACCAATAAGAAGTTTCTTATTTTAAAGATTTGAATAAAAAGTTCCAATTATAAAGTGAAGGGGGAATTTGGTGTAATCGCCATTATCTTGATATACTGCTTAAGTAACTGTGTAGTTTTACATTATATTGATTGTTAGAGCATTCTTGAAAAATTTTTGAATTTTCTGAAATTTAATATTTCAGATTTGTACAAATGTTCATAAAAATCAAGGAATATTTATATAATTACACAATACTGTAGTCTTCTAGGGAATCAATCCTATTGAATATGATCAATATTCTATCATTAGCTGGTGGAACATCTGTGTAACATGATGATATTGGATTGTTCGGAAAATAATTTCATTTTTTTTATGAAAATGAACAAGTAATTTTTTATAGTATATAAATATTTTAATACACATGTTGCCATCTTTTTGGTATTAGCATGATTCCATGCTTGTAGAATTTCTGATCTCTGCATGCAAAAAACTGAACCAAGTGATTTTTGACATCCTCATTTAATAAGTGTTTTGCTGTCTAAAGAATTCTGTAAAGACTGGAATGAGTAATAATCAGAGGGTGCCAGATATGGTGAATATGATGGATATGGTAGCACATCTCATCCAAGCTGTAACAGTTTCTGGCAATCATCAAACTTGTATGAAGTTTGGGATTGTCATGGTGAAACACTTATTTTTTCTGTTAATCAATTTCTGGCCTCTTCTGTTTGATGGAATCACTCAATTTGTCCAATTGGTGATAATACACTTCAGAGTTAATTGTGGAATTGTCTGGAAGCTAAAAAAAAATTCTCTTGAAATCCTACCAAACAAAGAGCATCATTTTTTTGATGAATTTTGGGTCTTGGAGTGCTTTGAGCTGGTTCATTTCTTCTGCTCCATGATCATTTGCATTCAATATTGTTGTAAACAATCCATTTTTAATCACCAGTTATGATCCGCTTCAGAAAGGAATCATTTTCTTCATGTTTGAGCAGCAAATCGCAGATGTCAATGCAACAGAGCAAATCTTTCTTTGAGAACATGTGGAAAAAAAAACAAATATCAACATTTCAACTGGTTGTGAACAGTTGAATTTAATAAATTCAACTTGTAGCAATTTCTCATGTTATTTAGCAGTTTGCTTCAACTAATACCTTTATTTTATAATCATCAGCTTCAACTAAGTTTCCTGCACATGGTGCATCTTTAACATCAAAAGTTGTCAGAATGAAATTTTGCACACCAGTTTTAGCACTAGCATTCTGTTAACACATCTCCCTAAACTTCACATAACTATTTTCTTTCAAAATTTACAATGACAATATGGCTTAGAATGAAATTGGCGAGTAAAAATACAACTAATGCCACTGGTGGGGAAAAAACGAAATTATTTACCGAACAACCCAATATATCATGTAAATATTATTCAATTTAAATGAAATTTGCAAATTATTGGGATCCATTAAAGGATTGCATGCATTAAAAATGATCAAAATCAATTAATTATTAATGCAAAATCAATTCACTTATTATGATAAGTGAATTGATTTTGCTTATTTTTAATACACACAATTCTCTAATGCAGCGTTTCCCAAACTATGTTCCACAGAAGGTCAAAGCGAAAGTGTTCCATAAAAAATTACGAAGATTAATATAAACATCATATGATTTTAAATGCTATACCAAATTAAAACTGGAGTCAATAGTTTATTTTACTATTTTCATGTGTTTTATTTTACATAATTACAATTTGTTAACAAATGTTATTTTGTTTTCTTAATTATTCTACTTACTTGTCTAATTTATCTATTATTTAATATCTACCTATATTACAAAATAACCAAGATGTTCCGTAAAAATTTCAGGACTTATGAAGTGTTCTGTCATAGAAAAAGTTTAGGAATGCTGCTCTAATGGATCCCAATATGTGCAAATATTATTTAAATTGGATAATATTTACATGATATATCATCTTGTCACATAGATGTACCACCAGATACAATGAAATATCAATGATTTTTAATAGGATTAATTTTCTATAATATTCCAATAGTATATATATAGTGGCCTATAAGTAACTTTACTATCTAAAAATTTAATAATTTTTTTATTGATTTTTTATATAGAGTACAGAAAATCAAAAAATTTTAACTATACAGGTAATCATGGACTTACAAGTGAACTGTTCCATGAAACCGTATGTTATAAATCATAACATACTCACTGAAGCATACCCTATAACCCAGTGGGCAAACTTCCATGTTACTATGAACCATATAGGATAATCTAAAATACTTGAGAATTGGAATCAGTTTTTTCAGGGTAATGAGAGCTACAGTCATTTTTTCAAGATAATCTTAATGATTTCAAAGTTTCAAAAATTGTTTATTATATAATTCACACATATAGCAGTCCCTGACTTATGTAAGCAGATCGTTTTGCAAAATCCTATATAAATCATAGCTACATGTGTCAGAGAATACATTATATAGTATTAGTAGGTCATAAATATTTAATATTAAAAATAATTTTATTAAAAGAATAAACACACAAGTCACGTGGTAAAGCAATTACTAACAGTTTTGGAGAATTCTGATTCAGTTCAAAGTCCCACATCTTTAGGCCCGATTCACACTATCGAGCCACTCACAGTTCAATCTCGCTTCAGTCAAATATTTCTTCATTGTTTGTAACAAACATGTTTATACTATGGATAACGATTGAGTATCCAATTGTGTAAACAGTCTCATTGAGAAGAATAGCCATAATCACTAACTCTTCAGATGAAAAATTTAATACATTTTCTACAGCACACCAGCAACTACATATAACCTTAAGACCAATTTCAGACTTACTAGTGAGCGAATATTTGAACACACACAATGACTAGACTAAGAACGGGGAGAGATCAAACTGTTAGTGGCTCGATAATGTGGAACAAGCCTTAGGCTTTTAGAAGAGATCCAGGTTTGGACCTGGATTATTAACTGTAACTTAAGCCCACAAAACACACATGTTCATATGATAAATGATGAAATTAGGTAAAAAAGACTAGTATCTCAATGCATTATAGCTTTATATACTACAATCAAAACATTTTTGTTTTTAATCAGGAAATGTTTATGTAAGCAGAAATAAAGTTGAGGATTGCATTTATATGGAAAATGATGTAATATGAACAATTTCCACATTATACCTGGTGAGTGCCTTTGACAAAATAGTTGTCAAAATGGCAGAACAAAAAACAATAAAAGCAATGTAAATAAAATTCAATCCTGAATTATACAGTGGAGCTATCATGGAGTGGTTTTTTTGTTTTTATTTGGTGAAAACAGATGTCTCTGATGATGGGCCCTAAATTTTCTGAGTGCCAAAATTTCTTTTTTAATTCCATTCTAAAGATAAAAAATGTGAATGATTGTATTTGTAGAATTTGGATTATTTTTCATTGAATCTTATCGATTCTGCTTTCTATTCTATCATATTTTAGTAATCTTATTTTGATTTTGGAGCGAGATAAATTTATTTTTGAAATTTTAAGCAAAACATGGAATTTTACTAAGATGAATTGTAAAATTTGTAAAATTGAAAAATTTTTTGTTAATTTTGTTAAAATATAGAATAATTTTATTTGGTCATTTATTGCTTTACTTTTACAGATAACTTTGTAAAATACGAGAAAATCCTTATGTAAACAACCCCAGACAATAAAAGGGGTGTGGCACTTTTATTATATATATAATCGTTTCATGGGAAATTGCAGCCAAGCCTATTTTACTGCACTGCTTGTGGTATTGGGTGTAGTGTGTCAACAAACTATCTCAAGGCCAATTAGAGTAAAGTAGAAAATAGTGTAGCTGTTTATGTAGGGTTGTGGACAATTTTCATATATATTATGTTTTTTTTATAAATTCGAAAATTTATAAAAGATTAAAATAAAAATTATTGAAATGAAGAAAAAGCATATCAATAAACATATTTTATTAAAAAAATGATAATATTTTAATAAATTTTTGTCAATTTTTGACTAAATAATTAATTTAATTAAAATTTGCATAATATTTCTTTTTTATCTATAATTTTTTCCGATTTTCTTCATTCATACCTCATTTTATTCAGAAGACTTGTCGCTATCAGAAAATATCAAATATTTTGTTGGATGGCTAAGATTTTATTTTGAAAAAAATAATGATTTTTATATATATTTTGTTGGATGGCTAAGATTTTATACATAAAAATCATGATTTTTCCAATCTCATATAATAAATGAAAAATTGTGAAAGAAATAAAATTTGAAAGAATTTGTTACATTGTTAGAATCACAATAAAAATCGTAATAAACTGTGAAAATTTGAAAAAAAATTTGATGAAAATTAAGCGAGATATTGATATTTACATTTTTTGTTATTTTTTTCATATTAATGAGGCTTAATTAGAAAAATTGACAGGCACTACATAGGTTAATGCATTGGCTCCATATTAAAACAATAGAGCAATGATTTTGGAAATAATATTCAATGATTTTCATGCATCACTTCATTATGAACTTTCCCATATATTTCCATGGAACAAATTTTCTAAATCTGAAACAAAAGTTAAACTTTTGTTTCAGATTTAAAAAATTTGAGAAATTATTAAAAAAGTTATTAAACTTTTAAATGGTTAAGCAACTTAGGCCTGGGCTTCACTACACCTGAAAACTGAAAAGAGCACGTTTCAGGTTTATGCAAGTTCACTTTCAGTTTATGCTTTAGCTCCAAATAAACATAAGCAAATTGACAGAACTTTACAGCACTATCTAGTGTCCATATACATATTCAAAATGGAGGATGTTCTGATGGTCTGTTTGTCTAAACTACAACAACAAAATTATAAATCATTATTTTTCTTCAGATTTGTATAATCTATTTGATTTAAAGCTTGAAAGAAATTAATAAAATAAAAGCTTTTATTATTCATAGCATTAAATGCACAGAACCTGAGTGATTTGAACCAAGAATTTTTCTTGGTCTGCACATCATGTTATCTACATACATCAATAAAAGGCTACTTGGTTACATCTGAAACTGAAATGTTAAATGTATTTCTACAGTATTTTCAGGTAAGTTTCTGGCAAAAATATGGTGTATAAAGTGAAAGCTGTATCACTTTCAGTTATAGTGGAGCCCAAACCTAATGGCTCACCCTTTATTTCATTGGATAAATAGATCACCAATGAATGATTCATACAGTTTTGAGCAGTGTTGTGGAGTCATTAAAAATGTACCAACTCCGATCTTGATATAAAATCTTAAAACATTAACTTTCTCTATTATTGCCAGTTGGCAGTTTTATACTTAGGGAGCATGGTAACTCACATAGTACTGGAATAATATTTTATAACTTTTGTCTCTGGAATCTTAAAACACTGATATAGTGGTAGACTTTTGTTCTTGTATTTATTTCCATAATCTTCCATAAAAATTCTTGTATAAATTACAAGAATGCTGCTTGTAATTTGATACTATAATTATTCTGATTTATATCTTTGGTAGGATAATTTTATACTTTCTGAAACTTTTACTGCAGTATAGTAATGCATCTTTGTGCAATTTTTTGTCATATTTTTTCTAATTATTTTTCCACATATGTTTTTTTTAATTATTTATATAAAGGATATAAAAATTTTGATAATGGAAAAATGATCATTCTTGCTTTTACTATGTTATGTTATTTGATATGATTTGATAGGTTATTATTTCGTGTCTGGAAATGCTCAAAAATTTTTCCCATTTAAATTAATGATAATTGCTTCTACACTTTAAACTATTTCAGCTTACGAAATGTTTCATAGAAACACTCAACTTCATAAAAGCAAGAGATACCTATATCGGAAATTGACAGTTTTGTTTATAGAGGTATAATTGTAGTCAGAATCATATCTTCATGCTCAATATTAATTTCTCTTTTCATTATTATACTTTTTTATAATTTTAAACTGGTTATTCAAAAAATAGTTCAAAATTGCAGAAATTAAAATATTTTATTTAATTAATGTTTTTAATCCTCCTTCAGAAGCATCATCATATCTTAAAAGCTCTAAAAGATCAAAAATATTAATTGATAAAATATTTTAACTTTGGCAGTATTGAATAACTATCATTTTTGAATAATTTTCATTATTTATTTCTCTAAAATTTAGGCTAATTATTATTTATAAATCAAATATTATTCTTTATATTATCTAACTTTCTCATTTAAGAAAAAAGAGTATTAAATTTTTTTCTACAATAAAATAAATATAATCTCTTTTTTTAAATGAATTATATGATTGAGTTTCACAAATTTACTACACCTGTACAAAACTATTTAATTATTTAACAAACACATTTTTAAAGTATAATAATAATAATAAAAATAATAATTAAAACTTGATAAATACAACTTTTGACAAGTTTAAAAACTGCAAAATAATAAAATTCAGATAATATTAATAACTGTATATTATTTACCTTTTTTCCGTAATTCAGGCTTTCCTTTTTTAACAGTAGCTACTATCATATCACCAGCACCAGCAGCTGGAAGTCTATTTAAACGACCTTTGATTCCATTAACAGCAATTATGTATAAATTTTTTGCACCAGTATTGTCTGCACAATTAATTACTGCACCTACTGGTAAACCCAGTGAAATGCGAAATTTTGCACCAGCAGTTCCACCACGTCCTAGAACAAAATTATAATTTTTATAAAAATTCATAAAATACATTTCTCCAAGAAATTTTTATGATAACTTCTATCAATGATGATCATTTTTTTTTGAGGCATGTCACAATATTTAGTACATATATGGCATGACATTTATTTTATTTTACTAATGCTTGTATCACTGAGACTAACTGAAATTAGAAACCCCACAAACTTACTGTTATAAGTTAATGTTCCTAATATTGTGCTTTTTTTCTAATACTAGAAGGAATGCTATTTGGACTATTTGGTAATTTTTGTCATCTAATCATTACTATATTGTTCAACAATGGAATGAAATGAATGAAAAGCATGATTTAATTATAAATTTTAATTGGAAAATGTTTTATACTTTGCAGATGAGGAAAATTATTTTCTAATAAATATACCTTAGAATTCATAAGTATTATGTCAACGATTAATTAAAATCTATTTCATAACAAAATGAGGCAATGGTCCCATTCATTAACTATCTAACATAGTCATTTTTACCCTTTTTTCTGTTGAGGAACACATTTTAATATTTTAAAATTTGGCAGCACTTTTTCTGTTGAGGAACACATTTTAATATTTTAAAATTTGGTGGCACATCTTTCTGTTGAGGAACACATTTTAATATTTTTAAATTTGGTGGCACACGTTCAGGAACACATTTTAATATTTTAAAATTTGGCAGCACACCCTAAATATTTTAAATAATAATTTAATTTAACAACAAATTTTTATTAACTGATTATTATATTTATACTCTTTATTACATTTAGATTACAGACATACTCGTACAGTGGGATCATTAAATGGCGTCCCTTATTAAGTTGTAGCACCACCTGTGGATTTTGTCTTTTTAGAGAAATTACAATTTTAATTTAATTTTTATTCTTTAATTTTTAAACTATGAGTAACGACAAAAACTTTTGACTGTTGCAGAAATTCGAGAGTTAATTTTTCTAACGATACCCTATATATAGGAATCAGTACAGTGGCTGGACTGCAAAAGGAATATCCTGCCAACCACATTTCACTAATATGATTCATACAATTCATTCTTAATTTTTCACAGCACACTAGTGTGCTGAGGCACAGTGGTTGAGAACCACTGATCTATTCTAACTGCTTTTCAATCATATATCTTTAAATAATAGCCTTTAACTGCAGTTGAATATTAGTAACTCAAAAATTATATTCTGTTCTAAATGCTGATGATGGTTGTATGAAACCAAAAATGTTCCATTAAAGAATTTTTGAGTTACTAATATTCAACTGCAGTTAAAGGCTATTATTTAAAGATACAGCAATTACAGTAAGCAGCTAGATTGATATCCAAATAATAATATGAATTAAATGGAAAAAATTAATATGTTACTATATATATCATACTCTTGATTCATATTTTAATATTTATTTATATTTTAGAAATGAAATTATATATATGTATATCCTTCAGAGCAAAGCAGTTTTATTTGATTTTTTTTTAAATTTTATTAATTAAACTTGCATAGTTTTCAATGAACATAAATAAATGTTCCAAATGCTGATATATATTAGATAAATAATGAAACGATAGAAATTTGAGGAAAGTTTAAAGATGAACAAAAAAAGATTCTTTATTTTCTATTTTTGCTTCATTTAACTAGCTAATGGGTTTGTTAGGTGATGAAACAATATTGATGCTACACCAATAATAATAAAATAATCTACTTTAACTTATTCTAAGCTATTTCTGAGTTTACATGTCTAAATTCAAATCTAGAGAGTGGCTGATGACATATAATATATTGGTGGCAGGGAACAAAACATTAATTATTGAAATGTAAATCATCCAAATTGCATTATTGCAGATGTGTTTATTTATGTTTCTTATTAGAAATATTATTCTCTGATGATAGTTCCTAAATTTTTTGTGGCTGAATTTTATTATATAAGGTTTTTATGAAAGTTATTTTGAATGAATCTGTTCATAGAATTATCTTTTTCCTTTTCCCTTCTTGATTTTCTATACTGTTACATTCATGTTGTTTTTTGATTGTGTTTTGAAATAAAATTAATTTCTGATATTTCAAGCAAAAGTGAAGTATTCATAGGATGAACAATAAAATACTTAAATAAATATTATAGATAGTACAAAAGTATTAATTCTATTAAATTGGCAATATTATTTCTGAATCATTGCATAAAACTTTACATAAATCAAATCATATGTATGTCTGAATATATATTATAGAGTTACAGTAGGTCACAATCATAACGTTAAAAATAATTATATTATAAAGAATAAACATATAAGTCACATGGTAAAGTAGTTGCTTACCATCTTAGAGGATCTGGATTCAATTCTGAATCTCATATCTCTAGTTTTTCAGGAAAGAATTTGAACTCAGATCCAGCTTTTTTAACTAAAACTAATCTTACTTAAGCATGGCTCTGCATATGTTGGAGATTACCTGTAATTGATGTTTCTGTCATCCATTTGGCTATTTGTTCACATAAGTTTGATTTTTTTTTTTTAATATTAAAATTTGTCCAAAATACTTTTTGTTATATTGTATAAATATTAAATAAGAATAATAAAAGAATTTATATATATTTTTTTATCTTTTATCATGATCAATAGTATTAAAAAAATTAAAATTATAAATTACTTATCTGAATTAATTTTATAGGAATATTTCTTTTTTATTGTAAATCTATTCATTTTGATTCAAAAAAAAAAATAATATTGTAGTATGCATAATTCTTGTAAACAAACATTGTCCTTGAGAAATAAACTGTTACAAGTAAATATATTTTGTAATTTGAGCCAATTGACATCAAGCCAACTCAAAACTGTTGCTAAGATTAGGTAATGTATTGTTCAATGAACTCTCCAAAATAGAAATAACTGAATGTTGGGAGTTTTTTCTACACTTTCTGTAAATAAAATTTGGTTCACAATCAAATATTAAAATTATGCATACAATTTTTTTTCTATTAGAAATCTTGTTCTAATAGAAAAAAAGATGTAATTTGAGTTGATGAGGGCTAATAGGAGCCGAAAACATTTCTCATTAATAAAGTTTTTAAGTTATTAGACCTGCTTATTTGTGCTATTTTTGGATATTTATATTATAAGTATGCCATGTAGAGCAGTAAGATTTAATCTAAATCTTGTTCTAAAATATATTAGAAAATTTCAAAAAATGAATGTTTAATTAACCTTCGTTTTTATTCAAACATCATCAGTCAGTGCAGATTAATATCTACTATATTTTGATTTAGCAATCATATCATATACAAATGGTGAAGTTTGATATTTTGTCATAAAATTTTGTTATCCAAGTTTTTGATTATCTGCAATTACTTATTACTTCGAATAATTGAGACTCTAGTGTATCTGCAATAATCATTTGCTAATTCATTAAAAATGACTATCACTAGACAAATAGTACATCAAATATTTTCAATCACACTGTTTTCATTAACAGTTTACTCAGCCAATGGCTGTGACTTCAAAACCTAACTTGATGTAGGAAATTTATTACTGTAATGAATATCAATATGCCATAAAGAACACATTGAGTAAAAATAAATTATTACTGATTGTAATAGATGATTGTTTAGAATTGCAAGTTAGATCATATGAACAAAGAAGATGAGATAACACAACAAAGTGCAACACATGTAAAACCTTTTATAGCCTCAAAAAAACCTGAACCTTGTTTGTATCTCACTTACCCCCAAAAAGTTGATCCTCTTTTAATTAACTGCATTCAATGGACGCAATGTGAATAGGAATGATATGATGTAACAGATAATGTACAATCTTACTGACAATAGCCTTTTACACAATTTTGTGTGTTTATTTTTATCTGACTTGTAATACACTATTATTGTTTGATCTGCTGTCATCTTACTAATATGTTATATTTGTGGCATTTTATACATATGTTACTTTTTAGAATATAATATAAATTGTTTTTATGCATCTTGGTTGTGAGGTTCTTGCAGCATAAAACCTTAAATAACAACATACTATTTTAATAAATGAAAATTAATAATTAATAAAATTTGTTCATAAATTAATTAAAAGCAATTTAAAATTATCACAATATCCATCTAGAATGGCTACTAAAAAAGTTTCTTTACATACTAAGCAGTATATTGATATTTTTGACATATATCAGTTATTAATAATTACATAAATTATAATTGCTTGATTTTGGATTATTATGAAACTTTATTGAAATAATCCTCTTCTATAACATTATGGATTGTAAAATTTTTAGTTTATTCTATTAAAAAGGGTATCTACTATATAATTATTTTCCAATATCTATTTACTTGATTTTTTATATTGTGTGATTTATCACACTATCGAAATTATACTATTGAGTAGAGCTCTGTCTACTGAATGATCAAATTAATGATATAATTTCATCAACCATAAAATTTGGATAATTTTTAGAGTTCTAATGCCTTGAAATCAATTTTTTATCATCTCAAAATAGAATATTGATAGCAAGAAGAAAAATATATATTTAAAAATCTCTTCATATATCTCCCAATTAACCAACATATTAATACATTGTTCTTAAAGACTTCTTATTTATCAAATAACAAATCAGAATTGATTGAGGTTCTACATTTGACAGATGATTTACCAGTAGCTAATTATCATGATAAAGCAGTTATTTATTTTTCATGCATTAAGGTCATCTTTTTCTTTTTATTATACAGTAAGACCTGCTTAACACTGCTCCATTTAGCACTGTTTCAATATAATGCAGTTTTTTTTCAAATTATATATATTTTATTGATTTACTTTGGTGCATTTTCAAACCATTATAAGCACATAAATCTGAAATCGCACAAATTTGCTGCTTTGATACTCCTATGCCGTCTTGTAGTGCATTTGATATCAGTGTAGTGCAGTACGTAAGTTTCAAATTATATATATTTTATTGATTTACTTTGGTGCATTTTCAAACCATTATAAGCATATAAATCTGAAATCGCACAAATTTGCTGCTTTGATACTCCTATGCTGTCTTGTAGTGCATTTGATATCAGTGTAGTGCAGTACATACGAAAGTCTGCTGCAGTTACAGTTCATATTTATGATCCAATATCATCATCAATGCGATTTTACAGATAAAAATAATTATCCCATTTTTGTTGTTTTAACCTGCAATATAAGCCTACACTGTGAGATGGCATAGGAGTATGAAAGCAGCAAATTTGCGTGATTTCGGATCTATGTGCTTATAATGGTTTGAAAAATTGCACCAAAGTGAATCAGTTCTGCAATTATGTGCACCACTTTGAACTATAGTTTGATACAAACAAGGTGGCTTATTTTGCCACTTTGAAGTATGATTTATGAATACAACAATTTGTATATTTAGCAAAAATAATGTCTATAATTAATGTAATACAATAGTAAGAATACGTGTTACAAAATAAAAAAAAAATGGTACAAGTAAAATTTTTTTTTTACTGTCCTGTTTCACCTATCCTTATTATTTGTGTGTTAAGATGACCTGGTTTAATACTGTTTCATTTAGCACAAAATTAAGTTTGTTTTTTTGGAACATATCCCCTACATTAATTGCACCAAAGTGAATCAGTTCTGCAATTATGTGCACCACTTTGAACTATAGTTTGATACGAACAAGGTGGCTTATGAATACAACAATTTGTATATTATATTAGCAAAAATAATGTCTATAATTAATGTAATACAATAGTAAGAATACGTGTTACAAAATAAAAAAAAAATGGTACAAGTAAATTTTTTTTATTCACTGTCCTGTTTCACCTATCCTTATTATTTGTGTGTTAAGATGACCTGGTTTAATACTGTTTCATTTAGCACTTGGTTTTTTTGGAACATATCCCCTACGTTAAATGGGGTCTTACTGTATTCCAGAAATATTAAAATTATAACCAATTTTAATATAATTTCTTAAAAATTTATGTAACAGATTTATAAATTTTTGTGTTGGATACGACTGTATTCCAATAGAAATACTACAAAAAAAAGGTATACAAGCATGAAAAATAAAATAAGTTACATAGAATATGGAAAAAGAATTAAAATCTTGTATAATTCATAGGAAGTATGTAATCAATTGAAAAAATGAAATTGCTAAAATAAGAATTTTCAAGTTTGGAAACAGTGTTACTCTCTTCTGATCTTAATATATGAACTTTTGCCAAACAGATTCTCTCATCTTTTTAGAATAGATGACATTACTCATGATTTTACTATGATTGAATACACAATATATTTTGTTAAATATACAATGATTGCTGAAATAATTGTTATAATCTTTTCTATAAGTAAATTATAAGAATAAATTGATATGAAATTATTTGAATAATGCAGAAAATTATTAAAGCATTTATTCCACTCTATGTTGAAAAATCAATGAGATAACGTTCTTCACTTAATTTTGTGTAGTTTTAAACAAAATTTTGTAAAGACAAAGCTAGAAGAAATATGATACTAATATTGTTTTTCATAGTAACACATAATATTATGTTACATTTTCTTAAATATCATTAAAATAATTTAAAATATGGGTAATTCTTGTCTTATGACAACTCATATCTATGATAGTGATATCATAGAAAAATTCCATAATTAGTCAATGCAATTTTGCCAAACTCAATAGTATGATATATGAAAATTGTTCTTTTTTTTTGTCTGGTTCTTGTAGATTTGTGTTAGTTATGCTTATTAAAATAATGTATACTATCCTATTAAACATTAGTAGTGAGAAATCCATAAATTTTGGGCATTTTTAACTTTCAATCATTCTGACTTACAATGGCAGGATTTGAAACAGAACCCTGTCATAAGTCAAGGACTATCTCTACTATGAAAAATGAGAATTAATGTAAAATTATTTTATATTTTATAAACTGTTACAAATATTGTAGCCATCATTGAATGTTTGTGAGAAATCATATTTAAAGAGGACAATATAGGCAAACTTTATTATTGTGGTAGTTATATTCTAGACCAGGGATCAGCAAACTGCAGCTCGCGAGCCACATGTGGCTCTTTGTGTACATAGATATGGCTCCGAAGTAAAATTGAAAATGAAAATAAAACTGTCATAGATTCATTTATAAAATTTTTATAGAATTTTATTCATATAATGGCTATTTCATTAGTTCTATAGATCTTGCAAAACTTCGTGGCACTAAAATGCGTGCCTTAAATTAAAAACTAGCTAGAAACCAGACATACAGAACTTTTTAAGGAAATGCAAGCTCATTGCTCATGCTGATTAAAACCAATGAGAGCATTTTTTTTCATTTAATAAAAACAAATTAAAATTATAACTTGTTATAATATATTATTTTAAATTTTCCTTATTTATAAAAATATATTTATGGCTCTCAAATAATTTTCAAATTGTTGAGGGACAGGTTTGGCTCTTCCATTGGAAAAGTTTGCCGACCACTGTTCTAGACCATTGCTGCAAAGCAAATCACAGCTTTTTTTCAGTTGCTAATACATATAAAAGCCTAAAAACATATTTATACTATTATTCATTAAATGCATAATAGCACTAGGCCTGAAACTTTCTGCTATAATGTTTAAGATGAAATATCAATCCTATTTATTCTTCTCAATTCTTTTTATTTGAGAGAATTTGTGCTGAAAAACAAGCCCACTCATCGCATTAAAGATTTGTTTAATTGTACTATAATAAATATATATATTTTTTATGTATAAGAACTTTATTTATACAAAATATAGTATATTATTTTTGAGTATTAAATTGTAAGTAGAAAGTATTTATAAAATTAGGTTGTTGGGAAAATGAGGGGCATACTAATTTTTTTATGAAAAAAGGGGGTGCAGACACAAAGTTTAGAAATCTCTGACTTAAGGGATTATATATATGAAATATCTGATAATATCAAATATTTTGTTAGCATATTAATGAAATAAGGAAATGGAAAATATGTATTTATAAATAAAAATTAATAAACTTTAGGAAAAGCCAGAAAATTGGTATGCACAAAGAAGACTTGCTGAAAATGTTACATTACTAATACATGGAGGTAAATTATATTAGATATAGATCTATTTAATTATTCACTTTACCTTTAGCCATAAATTTTATTTTCAGAAACTGGCTTGAGATTAGCAAAGCTAGCAACTGATGCTTTATATAACAATTCATTCAAATCTCTAAATGAAATGAATGAATCTGAAATAAGAACAATATTTAAGCAAGTACCAACAATTGAATTATTATTAGAACCTGGAATTACATTAGTTGACTTGGCAATGAAAGCAAAATGTTTTCCAACTTTAAGTAAGTTAAAATAATGAAAAATTCATATATATTTTATTTCTGCAATAAATTTTTGAAATAATTATTTTTATAATCACTAGATGATGCAAATAGAATAATAACTGCAGGTGGAATGTATGTAAACAATCAAAAAGTTACAACACCAAATTATGCAATTGTAGATGGACAACATATTCTTAATAATGGATTAACATTATTGCGTATAGGTTTGTATATTATTTATTACTTTCTTATAATGATTTATTTTAAATTAAATATTTCATTAGATTTATCAATGTAATTAATAAATTCTTAATATATCTAATTATAGAAGTGATATGTATATTCAATTTCATTGGAATGACATCATTCCATATCCATTTTCTTAACTACAGATTTTTATCACTACTTTTTCAGTGCTATGTTGGTAATTGGGAATAAACACACTTAATTTTTAAACATTAATTTATTATTCACAAAATTAAAAAACATGAATTTATAATACTCTTAAAAACTGTACTAAAAATATTTATATAACAGTTTATCATTTATAAAAATTTCACCATCTGCAATATGCATTTCGGCCTAATTCCAGCCCTCTTCAGTTATGATATGGTATTAATTCTTTATAATACTCTTAAAACTGTACTAAAAATATTTATATAACAATTTATCATTTATAAAAATTTCACCATCTGCAATATGCATTTCGACCTAATTCCGGTCCTCTTCAGTTATGATATGGTATTAATTCCTTAAATACCAATTAATTAATTGGAAATTTATTAATGAAGAATAACTTGGAATTATTTAATCAGGAATTAGTTAACAAAATTCTTTTATGAAATTCACATATCAATGTAACTGAAGAGGGTCGGAATTAGGCCGAAATACATATTGCAGATGGTGAATTTTTTATAAATGATAAATTGTTATATAAATATTTTTAGTACAGTTTTAAGAGTATTATAAATTCATGTTTTTAATTTTGTGAATAATAAATTAATGTTTAAAAATTAAGTGTGTTTATTCCCAATTACCAATATAGCACTGAAAAAGTAGTGATAAAAATCTGTAGTTAAGAAAACAGATATGGAATGATGTCATTCCAATGAAATTGAAATTCTTAATACTTTCTAAAAGTTTTATTTTATCTAAAAATATTTTAAATTAAAATATTAACTGCATTAAATTTATTTTATAGGTAAAAGAAATTATTATATAGTTAAATGGTTATGAAGGTATGTAGAATTTTACACATGGAAACACATTTTATTTTCAATTATTAAAAAAATCATAATTGCTATAATAAAATCTTTCTTTATAGGAACAGATGAAAATATCAAATTTGTTTTTATATAAATGTATATATCTTTGTAAATAAAACTTAAGAATTATTTTAATTATTATTATAAATGTGTTTTTTATATTTTATAATAGTGATGAGCAAATTATGCTCTGAAAGCATATGAATTACAAACTGAAGATAAATTTTGTTAAAAATAAATGAAGCCACATCTGTAATTTATTATAAAGTACATAGCTTATACTGAATAAATATAAGCTTATACATAATGACAAGATTAGTGTATTTATATATACAGGAATACCTCGATTATCGCGGTTATTGTTGACACAAAAAATACTGCAATAATCGAATCCGCGATAATCAGGGATAAATAATGCATGTAAAATGGGTGATCACTGCCAAGGATTTTTCCAAATCTATTAATTAAATTTTATATACCAATACAAAAAATGTGTTAAATGCTCTTCCGATCTACAAAAAATGTGTTAAACGTGCCAATCTTCTAAGCGGATCACTCTATGTTTCTTCTTGTAGCTGTAAAAATGTGTTAAACGTGCCAATCTTCTAAGCTGATCACTCTACGTTTGTTCTTGATAGCTGTTGACTTGATATCATGCCTTAAATGGATATGTAGAAAATGATTTCTTCAGCTTCAATGTTCTGCAGAAATCATTAAGAAAATTTCAGTTGATACACATTCTAAAGCAGAGAACAGAAAAATTTACTAGATCTTTCTTTATTCATGCTCCTACTTTTAGTAACAAAAATTAATTTTCTATATTATCAGTTCAATATATAGTTGTATCTGGTGTAGTTATGTTTTTTTATTACTGTTTCTTTGGGGAGGTTGCCTAATGTTCCAATACAACAATTGGCATTGTGATAGTAAATAAATAAAAAAAAATATATATATATTTTTTCTGGAATGCCAGACTTCAGAAAAAAAGTAAAATTTGTGATAAAATGCTCCAAATTGTTAACTTTTTACCATTTAACTACATTATAATTTTTTTCCTCGCACACTCGTATTTATTAATTTTAAACACTTTTAAAGACATCGTCCCATACACATTATAAGAGTTATGATGTATTATTGGTTCGATATTAAAAACTTATAAAATTGAATAAATTCTCAAACAAAGTTCAAATAATAAAATATAAATTTATTTGACAACTACTTACACACTGTACTGAGTGTTTTATTAATAATATTTTTTTAAAAATATTATCTAATTTTCTTCATTCGTACCTTATTTTATTCATAAGACTTGCCACTATCAAAAAATGTCAAACATTTCGTTGGATGGCTAAGATTTCATATAGAAAATCATGTTTTCTCCAATCTCATATAATGAACAAAATGTTATGAAAGAAATAAAATTTGGAAAAAATTTTTACATCTTTAAAAAGACAATAAAAAACATAATAAATTGTAAAATTATCAAAAAATTTAAATGAAAATTAAGCGAAATTTCACTTTTTTAATTTTTTCTAATTAATTAGGTTTAATTTGTAAACATTGAATCTCCACTTGGATTTCAATAAAAAATCGAATTATCCAAAGTTGACTATATTTACAATTTTGTATCCTACTCATTATCTACAGGGGCGAAATGTGGGAGGCAAAATGCGAGGGGCCACTTTTGGGAGTGAAATGTGCTGGGGACAAAACGTGTTTGGGGCAAATTGTTGGAGGCGAAATATGAGGAGCCACTTTTCCGTAAACTGGTCATTTTAACAGGTTTCACTGTAGTTCAAAAATTATTGGGGTAAAAATCTTTGAAATATAGGAAAACCTTTTCAGGGAAATCTTTGAACATCTGACATTTTTAAATATTTGCAGATAAAGAGCTAATTGATATATCATTGAGACTATATTTAATGGCATGATCATTTTGCTAAATTTAATAAAATTGAATGAATAGTTTAGGATAGGGGTGGACAACCTCCAGCCCGCAGGCCACATTATTTTATTATATCTAATACCAACGCTATGTATACTTACATATCTGTACCTTCTCTTTTTTAAATAAATACTATTATCATCAATTGTTTTTGTTTTGGCCCATGGCCCACCAGAAATTTTTTTATATGGCCCATTACAAAAAAAAAGGTTGCCCACCCCTGGTTTAGGATATTTTATAAAATTATTTCAGAAGTTTAAACATCTATTATTTTAAATGATTGCAGCAGCTAGAAAATTAAATAATGGAGTAGGAAGGTGGTTCTTAACAGTAGAGCATCATTGCTAAATTTTATAAAAATCTACTAATTGATTCAAAAATTATTAGTGGAGTCACAGGGGCAATGTGAAATATGTTTATTTTATAACCTTTTTTTTGAAAAAAGGATAAAAAGGAGAAATTACAGATCTGCTATAAAATGTCAAGGGATTAATCTTTAATCAAATGATAATTCAAATTAGTCAAAAATTCCCTCTAATAGCAATTCTAGCTAGCTCAAGTCAGCTTGAATCACAAAGCTTGAGTGTTTGTAAACAGATGACTCATCCTCAAGTCCAAGCTTCATCCTCAGGTCTTTCGACATTAGTTAATGGTATATTGTCACATAAACTAAATAGAAATCGCTGAAGGATATCTATTTGTCTCTGTAAAGATTTGAAGTTTTTGTTTAAATTGTAGTAGTAATAATCATGAGAACAGTCTTGTGACTACTAGATATATAACAAGTTCCATTCCATGAAATCAAACTAGTTATCCAGCATTATGAATCAATCTACTGTAAAAAGAGGAGAGAGAAAATCTGCTTCCAAGACTTTGCAAACGGCATAATCATTTGTCACTCATTGATATCTCTAGATGGATGAAGACAAACCAATCTGTGATCTTTGCAACTAGGCACATATCCATGAAAACATCTTTTAATCAATTTCCTTATTTTACTGAATGTTTACAGCATTTTATAATTCTGTTTTTAAACATTTTTAAAAAAGATTTTTATTATTTTAGCTTTTATGTCTTTGTATTCAATATTGCTATTTCATTCTACATTTAGTTTTCTTTAGCATATTTTAACTTATTTTTGCATGAGTTATGCACTTTTATAACATTTTTATGGATTAAATTTTTATGTTTATGTCTGTTAAGTGAATTATTCCTGTTGTTGGTTTATCATAGTCTTATACAAAATGTTTATAGTGTTATTGTTTATTATTTCTTAATATTGTTTTCATTTTAAAAGTGCTAAAAAGCACTTTTAAAATGAACCAAATACGATGTCTATTAAAATAAAAATGTGTAAAAAAACATTTTTATTTTAAAAACATTTTGGTCCAGGCAAATATCTATGGCAAAACAAAACCAAACTACAAATCATTTCTTCTCATTCACTTTAAATAAAAATTCAAATTCCTTTTTGCTTCTTTTTATACAAAATTAAATCTTAACAACAGCTCAAATTCAAGCAAAAGATTGATATATTTATTATTTGCTAAAGATCTTTCAGCTTAAATAAGCCACCTTCAGTAACATTCAGCAAATAATATACAAATAGAACAAGCAATAATTTAAATATACGGACGTTTACAATAAAATTATTGCTTGTTCTATTTGTAACTTATTTACTGAATGTTACTGAAGATGGCTTATTTAAGCCAAAAATAATAAATGTATCAATCTTTTGCTTGAATTTGAGCTATTGTTAAGATTTAATTTTGTATAAATCATTTATTATTGCCCAATTATGTTGATTAGTGATTATTCAGTGTAATACTTTAATTCATTAATAATTTTTATTGAAAAAGCTTGGGTAGTTCAAGCTTTTGAAAATACTCAAGTTTCAGCAACTCTATTCCTAATGAAATAGATCTAAATTTTAGTTGTAATAATTAAATTGAACTTAACTACATATACATATATATTTGTATCATTTTTATTATATAAAAAGCATAAAAATTCTTACTTCTTGAACAACTAGTTTTATTTGATTTCCTGTGTATCCATCAGAAATTTTAGAGAGGGTTGATAAATGTAGCTGTGATGTTATTTCACCTTTAGCTTGAAGAATGAAATTCTTCCAAATAACTATTAAAATAATCATAATCATTATAGATAAAATTTTTTGTAACTTTATAATTTTTTAAAAATCATAATTAAAAAAAATTTTATCCTACTTATAAAAGAGCTTTATTTAACAAAATAATGTTTTCAAAATTGTTATTCCATTTTTGATCTTTATAATTACTGTACCTGAAATACATCACTAAAATCAAATACAGCCACTGTTCTAGTTATGAACCTTATAGTTATAATCATTTGTACTTACAAATATGAATTTCATTTTCAAATTTCAAAAACTCTTTGATAATTTTAAACAATATGATAACAGAATACCTAGCAATTAATATTATTCTATAAAATTACACAGTTAATCATCTTATTATGACAGTATTTCAAGATGGTAGTGATTATGCAAAAAAAAAAAAAAAAATTGCTGCTTTATAATCAGAACTTTTTGTTCATGATTATAAAAAAAAAAAAAAAAAAACTTGCTGCTTTATAATCAGAACTTTTTGTTCAAATCTGTGAAATAAGAAACTTTTAAACACAAAACACAGTATATAGACTTGAACTATCAAATTCTCTGCCTATAAGAAATTTGTATTTCTTATGTACAAAGGATCCACAAAGTTGGAATATTAAAAAATATTATATAAAAAAATGTTAATGTATTTGTAGAAAACAATATGTTTGAAGATTTAATGGATGAAAACCTAACGTATTTTATAAGAAAATGTTTTTACATGTGAAACAATTTTTGGTAAGTTTAATGTCGTTTACAGTTTATTAAATGTTAAAGTATATATAGTCCTTTTTTTTGTAAAAAATAGTAATAATTTGATATAAGTAATGTTATTTTTTTAGTAAAGGAATGGCAATATTCAAGTTTTTAGAAAGTCTTTTGGCAATTGTCAAATTTTAAGTTGAAATAATTTCTGTATGAAATTCCTGCATATAACTGAAGAGGGCCAAATTACAGGTCGAAATGTATCTTAAAAAGCAGTGAATTTTGATTATGAATAATTGTTAAGTATAATTTTATGTTTATGTATAGTATTTTAAGTTGGTTTGAGTTCTTTTGAATTTTGTAATAAATTAATATTTTAATTTTATAATAAATGGTTTAACTTGTCTCCTGGCTTTGCATAACACTGAGAACCAAAGTGATTTTTAGAATTTGGCTTAACCAGAACAAATTTGGAATACTTGGTGTTACCGGAGAAGATATTTTCAATCTAGGAATGTTAATTGAAAAAACCGTGAAGTGAATAAAAAGATCTACATCTGTTTTATAGACTATACAAAAGCTTTTGATTCCATAAACCATTTTTTTTGTTAACAGATGACGCCACTTTCCATTCAGGGAGAATACTAAGTGACGGGGTGAAACAAGCCCTTCCACAGGCTGCCCATCCCTGCGGAGGGGTCAGCAGGATTGTGGAGGCGGGGATCGACGGGCCTGGCCCGGACCCCATGATAAATATTTTCAAGGGATGAGAGTGAGATTCGAACCTGGGTCTTCCAGAGTGGAAAGCTGCAGCGTTTCCACGCAGCCAACCATTGCACCTTGCTTAGCCTACTAAAAATCTGAAATTGACGTTAAATATTACAGATTAATTTACATAAGAATCAATAGGAAACCATTCTAGTAAAATGTAAAATCCCTTTACCAATGCCAATGTAAAATCACTTTGTGATTACACATTGGCAAAGGGAACACCAGGGCATAGATTAAAGAAAATGCGCCAGGGTATGTTCTCTCTTCCCTGCTGTATAGTCTGCCGGATGGCCGCGTGGTAAAGCTTTGGCTTACCACCCTGGAGGATCCGGGTTCAAATCCGGGTCCCACACCTCCAGTTTTTCAGGAGGGGTCCGGGCTCGGCCTGTTGAACCTCATCCTTCAACCATCCGGTTGACCCCATCATGGGTGCTGGCCATCTTGTGATGGGTGCTATAAGTGGCCGCCGCCAGATACAGAATATCCCATGAGGATATGGCGGCGTAATATACCAAACCAAACCCTGCTGTATAATTTTTATTGTTTTACTTATAGGTCTACTTTGTTAAATTCACACTCTGTTTATATATATATATATATATAATAATAATAGCCTTTATTTAGCGACTACTTACATAGGCACTGACTCCGCGGGGCAAAGAGCATTGTCTCCGTCAAATTTGAACAGGGACAAAATTACTTTTTCGTCCCCGTATTATTTTATATTTAAGAATATAAACTTTATCTATAAATGCAAATAATCATTAATAAATAAAATTAATTATATAGCATATATTTGGTTTATATGAAAATATTTTTCATTGCAATCTTTATCAAAATTATTGCTCATTTCTGTAAAATTTTTTGTGAAAAGCTATATAAATATAATATTTGGATATCGATAATTTCTCTCTCATGGCAAAAATTTAAAGTCAACATCATAGTTCCTTTAATATAACCTTTTAGTTATTAAATTTTGATGAATTATTGTCTTAATTATAGTCTTAAATTTTAAAATAACTTTTGTTTGAAGCTATAGAATTATATAAAATATTATATCAAAAATATAGAATTTTTTTGTTTAAAGATAGTATAGAACAGTACTGTTCAACCCGTCAATCGCGTAGCTATTTTTGGTCAATCTCTTGTTTATTTGTCCTTACAAATTTAATTAAAATTGAAATAAAATAAAATATATTTTATTTATCATTATTTTGTATTGTTTTTTAATTCTCTTTAAGTGTATTGCTATTGTTTATTTATTTTCCGTTAAAATTATCAAATCGGTAATTTTCTTATCATTTAGAAATATACACATGAAAAATTCCCAATATTAACTGATATTGCGCAAAAAATTTTATCGGGTTTCGGATCGACATTCTTGTCACAATCTGATTTTTCAAATATAAACGTCATAACACCCAATCAGTTAAGAAATCAAATTACAAATGATCATTTGGATGATTGTCCGCGATTGGCCATTTCTTCATATCAATCTGACTATGAAAATATTGCGAGATCCAAACAATACCAAATTTCACATTAACTTTTTTTTTAATCAACCAGCATTTCCTGTAACTTATGAATTTGTAATCAATCTGTTGTTTTTTTTTTCTAACTTCTGTTTTCCAGAATAGAAAAAGAAATATTTTATTCCAATATATTTGTTTTATTTATTATATTAAAATAATTAAAAGTGATAAATAAATTTTTAAATATAAAAATAAAGTTTTAGTTTCTTTATAGTTTTAGGGCTGGGAGAGTGAGTCCTCCGAAGTGAATGAGCGCATTTAACTGCATAATTGTGCGTAATCAGATATCAGGTTGGGAGAACGTAATCTATATGAGTAGATCGCCGAATAACTTAGTATAGAAAAATTGCTCACATAGTAAAAAGATTGAACATTACTGCTATAGAAGATATAGATTGTATTTAAAAATTTGCAAAATTTCTATTGTTCGATATTCAGTTGCTGAAAAAGACCGATTGCTTTGGTCGAAAAGCTTTCAATTTTTGGAATAAATTATTTAATCTAAACTATTAGGTTAGTTTGTATACACTTAAGGTATATTCATTTAATTTTTTTTTTTTTTTTCAAAAAAGTGACTATAACGTTATTTACCATCAATAAAAGCTGTATCTACATGTGCATATTTCTTAATTATTTTGTAACTTTCTATCACCAATAAGCATATAAGAAAATTTAAATTTTAATTTATAAGTAAAATTATTAATCGATATGTGAATTTTAAAAAATGAATTAAAAGTTTATTATTAAAGTTATTACATTAAATTTTATATTAAACAAAGTATTTTTTCTAGATTACCTCTTATATAAAATATTTCAATAGATTTTAATAAAATATATGATATAATACGATACTGTATATCAACGGTGTAGCTACAGTTTGAGCCGCCCTTCCTTTGGGAAAATACATAATACATATCAAACCTATTAAAACACAATTTGAAAATAAAATTTAAGAAAAAGATAATTTTATTTCTTTTATTTACAAATTAAAATACAAAATTACAAATGTATAATCACTTCATTACTCGTGCTCCACGGCTATAACAACACTTACAATAGTATTTTGCTCGATCGGATTAGCGACTTTGGACTTTTTCAATGAAAATCATATAATTTTTTGTAATTGTTAACTCTTGGAATAGTTGATCATTTTACTCTTCTTATTATTAAAAAGTGTTTAAAAATTTTTTAATTCCAAAAATGCTGCCCCAAAAAAAAGTATCGCCTGGGTCGAACCGCCCCCTCCTCCCTGCCCTAGCTACGCCACTGCTGTAAATTGACTTAAACTGAAATATAAATTAGTAATTTTTAGAACCACAGGGATATATAAAATTAAAATTTTTTCGTTTATTTTTTAAATTCAATAGTAGTGTGATCGTTAGAATAAACAATATCAAATACAGTATGCACTATTGATGAGGGATATAAAACTATTGTGTTATCTGTATCCCTAGATTTCATAAGGCTAAATATTATAATCGAAAAGCTTGAGGATCTCAGCAATTTATGGCACAATTATTAATTGGGATGCTAAGAAAATTTTCATAGCATTTAAATAAAGAACTTTGTTAATTCTTGTAGATTATAACTTTTCTCTTACAGTCCTTGCTGACTCTGAACTCCTTTCTCTTTTCTCTTACAGTCCTTGCTGACTCTGAACTCCTCTCTCTTTTTGAACTAGGAACTCTAATGTATTTATCCTCTCTCTCTCTCTCCAGAGAAGGAACAACTAACATAGCTTTCCCACACCTCTGACAAGGAATTAAAGAGAAGTTCCTTGCCTGTTAAAAATGATACATTTTTATCAATTAATCAATTACAGGAATACCTCGATTATCGCAGTTAATGTTGCCACGAAAAATACCGCAATAATCAAATCCGCGATAATCGGGATAAATAATACGTGTAAAATAGGTGATCATTGCCAAGGATTTTTCAAATATATTAATTAAATTTTATATATGAGGTAAAAAAGAAATATGTTGAACATGCTAATCTTCTAAATTATCACTCTACATTTCTTCTTGATAGCTGTAGCCTTGATATCATTCTTGTTTCTTTTAGCATTCATTGTAGGGGTAAATAAGAAGAGAAATAAATATCCATATGTACGAGGGGTGATCAAAAAGTAAGGTTACAAAGCCTGCAGTGAAACGAGTACATTTTATTTCATACAACCAATACAGCCAACTGATAGTACATACATTAGATTATTTTTCGACATAGTCTCCATATCGGTTTAGGCACTTGTCGCTTCGTGGGATGAGTTTGAATATTCCCTCCTGGTAAAAATCCTGTCCTTGCATGTTCAGCCACGTTGTCACGAAGTGTTTCATCTCTTCATCTGAAGCGAATTGTCGGTCCTAGGTGCTCCTTCAAGTGAGGAAAGAGGTGAAAGTCGCTTGGAGCAAGGTGCAGGCTGCAGGAAGGGTGTTGAAGCAGTTTCGCTGGGACATCATTGAATACCCTCCCTACGGCCTGGATCTCCCTCCAAGCAACTTTCACCTCTTTTCTCATTTGAAGGAGCACCTAGGAGATGACAATTCACTTCAGACGAGAAGGTGAAACACTTCGTGACAATGTGACTGAACACTCAAGGATAGGATTTTTACCAGGAGGGAATATTCAAACTCATCCCACGAAGCGACAAGTGCCTAAACCGATATGGAGACTATGTCGAAAAATAACCTAATGTATGTACTATCAGTTGGCTGTATTGGTTGTATGAAATAAAATGTACTCGTTTCACTGCAGGCTTTGTAACCTTACTTTTTGATCACCCCTCGTACTTCAAGTAGAGGTGGATAATTACTGGTGAATGGTAAGCAGGCATGATAGGATAAAAACGAAGCACTACTTGGAGTTCAAATTAAATGTAATTCTGGTTGCATATGTAGTGGGCTACATCTCGCCGCTAAATGTAATTCTGGTTGCATATGTAGTGGGCTACATCTCGCGGCCATGATAATTCAAATTTGAAGCGCAATAATTCAAATTTTAGTATCAAATTATAAACCGCGATAAATCAAGAATCGCAACAATCGAAACCACGATAATCGAGGTATTCCTGTATTTAATTAGCTTTTTTTTTTACTAATTTTTAAATCTAAAATTTAATCGCTTTTGTTTGAATTTTGACCAAGACAAGGGAATGCTGTTCGGAGGACTCTCGGACCTCTCAATTATTTGATGATTCTTTTAATCAATGAAGCATTAATTATTCAATATATTAACTTTTTATTTAACACATATTAAACCTAATACAAATCCTCTTAATATAAAATATTATTTACTAAAAAATACAATATGTTGACAAATTGCAATGTTGGAAATATGACTGATGTAGACATTGAGATCTCTGATTTCTCAATCAAGTTTATGTGATTTCTGATTATTCTGATTAATTACTAAATTTTGATGATTATTATGCACTTTTATTTTGCTTTTATTAAAAGAGGTAGGAAACATGCATAAGTTTAACACTTTGAAAAATGAAGTAAGAAGAATATATAAAAGCATGAAGAAAGAAGAAAAGGATCCTACCAAAAATGTATCAAGCTATTAGTAGAAAAGAAAGGGCATCCTTTAGTCTCCTTTTGTGATATGCAAGTGAAATGGTGGTTGAATTCTGCACCCACCATTTCACCTGCATGGAAATTATTATGCATTTATTCAATAAATATAATTTTTAAAATATAATATATATTTATAACTATTAAAATTATTTATTAGACAAACCAGATTTATACTTCTGATAACTATTATGTGCTGAATATATTTTCCAATTTCTTTTGCACATTTTACTTTGATTTCACTTTTCTAGCTTTTAACTTGTTATTTCAATATCTTGTAATGTTACTTTGAATAATATTTGCTGCTAGAAAATTCTGTTATTATCAATTACATAAAGATGATTTGTTTCTTCAAATTAGCCAAATTGAAATTTTATTTTGCCACCAGTTGTAAGATGTATTCTAATTTAAAATTTTTTAAATGATGAAAAAATTATATTAGGGTTGAGGAAGTAGAATAATTACTTGTATTTTGTTTCACTTATTACAAATTATTATTATTTATTTCTACTATATTATGCATCAATATATTATACTGAGAATTAGTGCATTTAATGCATTATCACTATAACAAAAATAATATTACCTAATTATAACAGTATTATTTTTATATTACAGTGAGAATGCATTAAGTAAAGTATTACTGTACAATATTATATTACTAGAATAAGGGCTGTATCTTGATGAAGCATTTTCTGTTTATTATACAAATCACTTTTTATTCAAAATATCATGAAACAATAGTGAAAGATTTGTATAAACTCCAGCTTGAAAATACTAGATCCTATTCAAGCTTATTTGAATACCTAAAAGAGGTCTATAATTTGATAATTCATTATTCTATTCTGTATTTAATTTATGTTATATAGGTAAACCAATAGCATATAGATTAGAATCCCATGATTTAAGTTTAATAGTTAAATGCAAAGAGAAAATTATCACTTCTTAATCTCTCTCTTTAATAAAATTATAGAAGCACAGAGATGATGTTGTATTCTAAGAGAGACCACTAAAAAATTGAGGAAGGGATTTTATAGTTAATCTTTCAAATATTTTATTAGGAATCATACTGCATATAAATCAAACTAGCAAGAACGAGAATTAACTACAGACGGACCTTGATTTATGTCCACTTGTACTTATGATGATGATGATGCAATTAGTAAATTCTGTGGGTTTGAATTTTAGACTCAATGATCTAATATAGAGAAAGCATCTTTTTTTTGTGTCTGAATTTTGTAGTTTTGTGTTTTTTATGTTTATTAAGATAATATATAGTATCCTAGTAAAATTAGTAGTGATAAATTCATAAATTTTTGCATTATAACTTATGACCGTTCTGGCTTACAATGGCAGAGTTCTTACAAATCTCATATAGGTCAAGAACTACCTGTAATATGCATTTTTTTGACATCCAAATAAATATTATGAGAGTTGAATACTAAACTGCTATCTACAGGAAAGTTAGCTATTTTCCAGACTATCCAAATCTCATCTCCTAATCCTTAGCATTATGTAATAGTAACATATCATGTCCTTTTTCTTAGGACATACATTCATTGTATGTATGTTTTAGAACAGCTTAATGCAGTATGTCCTAAGAAAAAATAGTAGAAAAAAAGTAAATATGGATTACAACACAGCAAAACAAAGCATCTATTAAGCATTTCCTGTTCATTTAGAAGGCATCCAAGGAAAACCAAATGCAAAAATATAGGCTATTTATAATAGTTGATTGATATTACTTGCAACTAAATACATATTAATAGATAGTAAAACAAGAAAAAATTGGCTCTTCAGAAAAAGAATATAGTTTTTAATATTTTCAGAATGATAAAAATATATATAGAAATGTAATTCCTTGAAATATATAAAATATCAATGTTTAATACTTGTATACAAATAGAAGAATGGAATAGAAAGTATATTTCCAGATAACAATCTACAAGACTTTGAGAATACAAGAGATGCAAGCATGAAGAATTAACACAAGCTATAGAATATGATATTGTATACATTAGAATAGGGTCCAGATCAGAGGTGAGCAAACTTTTGGGAGAAAGGGCCATATTGTATTGTGGAGACGTGCAATACCCGACAGAGTTGGAATGTATGATGATTGTCGGGAATTTGATATTTGTATTTTTCTTTTCTTTTATAAAAATATTTAATTCTGAATTGATAAAATGTTGGCAGTCATCTCTCCAAGTGAGAGGGATATTGTCTGTAATCACCCACAGCAAAATATACCAATCAAATCATTAAAAGGTTTATTTTACAATCATGAAATAAAAGTTGCTTTCATTAAAGGAAGCAGAACTTTATCTATGTTTGCATCCACACAAAATTAGGAAAGAGAAGCCAGATCAACACAGGACATTTTTAATTATCAGATCAAATATGCCCCCTTGTTGCAGGAAACCCTTACCCACACAGCAGACATTTTTCTTGATAGAGGGGGTTTTCACATGCATTTTACATCATATTATGAGATTGATTTATTGTATATAATAACTTTATTAATTAACAATCAGCTATTGATAATAATGTTATTGATGATAATAGCTAACCTTAGTAAAAATTTGTTGTTTTTTTTATAATACAGTACTATTTGTGTTATGTAAGTTGGGGAATGTGTGTAAACTTTTAGTTTTGAATCATTTCTGATTATTTATTTTTGCAGCCATCTTGGCTACAAACAGAAAAACCCAAATCACAAAGAAGACTAAAAAAATTCATTCTGAATCCTTTCAAGAATTTTATCTTTAATTACGTAATAAAATTTTAAATTTTAATTTTTTTGCATATCTTTAATTAGAATTTATATGCTTTCTCTGAGTTTTGTCACTTAATTAATACTAAAATCCAGAAATAATTTTGAAACCCTACAGATTTTTTGATAAAGATTAATCATTTATCTCTCCCTTTATATTTTGCCATATTAATATATTTTCTTACTTACTTTGTCTACTTCCAAATTCTGGAGGTGGAACATATATCATTTTCTGGTATGTGGCATTCAGTCCTTTCATATCAGATGCATTAAATGGTGCATTTGAAATACCACATAATAAAATACGATCCAAAGGTTTAATTGATTTTATAAATTTTATCAATGCTTTTTTCAGCCGTTTTGGATCAGACTATTAAAGAAAAATTTAAATTCATTCAATTTTGAAATTAAAATTAAGTTTTTAAACATTAATTATTATGGTAAAAATCTTATAAAGTTTAAAGTTATGAATAAATTTCTATTTACAAAAATGTAAATATGTTAAATGTAATAACATATATATAGAATATTTAATACAGGCAATCACCAAATTATATAAATGAATCATTTTATGAAACCTTACATAAGTCAAAACATACATATGTCAGAGCATGTCCTATACAATACTAAAATAGTATCTTACATTGTGTCACAAAGACATAATACTAAAAATAATTATATTAAATGATAAGCATATAATTCATGTGTTAAAGCACTCTCTTACCATCTTGGAGAATTGGATTAATTTTGATTTAATTCCTTCATTTTTGCAGGAGAGATCTGGGTTTAGTCCCAACTTATTAACTAAACTAACATAATAAGCCCATAAAATCATGACATATGATAAATGATGAAATTAAGAGAAAAAATGTTTGTATCTGTGCTATAGTTTTATCATCTACAATCAGTATATTTTTATTTTTGGTTAGGGAATCTTTATGTAAGTACAAATCTATGTATGCTGGATTTATATAAGTCAGAGATAGCCTATACATCAAATATGTAATTGGCTTCATTAATAAGTATAATTATTGAAATACTAACTATTTATCCATTAAAAATGTAATATTTTATAATATTTATACGAGTTCATTTTTTAATTGACTTTTATTTATTTGAAGAGGAATAAAATATTTTAAATATTAATACTTTTATTCTTAAGATATATTAATAATTTTTGATGTGTTTACATATAATAAAATTTTATTCTATTATTAATTTTGTTAATATTACTTATCTTTTTTATTGACTGGATGTGGATGGATATTTGGATATTGGATATTTATTCTCATCCACTATATTTTTTTAGCTAACACATCACCGCGATAATTGAGGTATTCCTGTATATATGATATCAATCTATAGAGATAGCTATTTGTGAGGCAGTAGACTGTATATTATTGCTTTTAGTATTATAATTATTATAATAAATGAAATATTCAGCAAATTTATGAAAAATAAATCGTTTATCAGAATGCACTGTTTATTAAAAATGATTTTCTAAAAATATTACAATTTATTTTTATTTTCAGAATAAAGCTTTTCATTTCTATAGAAATTTCAATGTTGCATTTGCATAACACGTAAATTCCTCAACAATGGATTCATTCATATCACCTATTTCTTAAGTTGATATGGCCATAAGCTAGAAATATCCTTTATATCAATTAATTGTCCATTACCACTCTTTATTAAGACATAATATTTCATCATAGTAAACTTAATAAATATAATACTGAAGAATTCAGACTCAAAATGGTTGCTGTCATTTCTGCTACATAAATCAATAATGTCATAAGTTGAGAACTATCTCTATCTATTTTACAATTATTTTTTGTTGGTTTTGTTTTTCATTTTTTAATCATATATTTGAAACATAAAATTGCTATCTTTTTTAATAATTTTGTTTTTCACTAATTGAATAGAACTGCTTATTAAAATAATTATTTTATTGAAATCTATATTTTAGCCTACAAATATCATGTAGGGAAAAAATTTTTTATTAGACATTATTTATTTGTTACTTGAAAAAATTTAGTATTTATTCTAAAAATGTTAAAATAATCAATTTGTTTTTTAATTTTATATTTATTTCAAATTATCCATCACATTATAATTTTCAGTATAATATGGATTGCATCCCATTCATGCTCAATTAAAATTTTACTGTCTAAATCTTTTTCATTTAAAATTGATATGAATTATATAAATATTCCTTTTTTGAAACAGTATTTTAAACAACAACATTAACAATATATAAAAGAAATAATTGATATACACATAGCATAAGATAAATAAATATGGAAACAAAAAGGAGACATATATATCCAGAAGTGAATGAAAAATATAAATGTTAAAAATGATATTGACTAAAAACAAATTTCATAGTAATATTAAAAAAATGCTAAAAGTTTTTACATATTTTGAGATACTATTTAGAAAATATTAAATATATATTAATAGGGTATGAAAATATTAGAATATGCAGTAGTAAATAAATATTAAGAAGAATTTATTATTGTGTTTAAATTTTGCTAATATAGTAGAATGTCTGTTTAATGAACCTTGCTTTAATAGATTTTGTATTTAATGGAAAAGATATTTGGACTAAATTTTTATTTGGTCCTCAACAAACTTTTAAAATTTATTTATTTGTCACTGTTAATCACAGAAAAAATTTGTCAGCAATAATAGCAAGTACACTAAATAAACTATAAATTTTTATTTAAATAATTTTACTTTATCAGTATGGAAATATAATACTTTTCTTAATTTTAAAATACTGTACTGTATTTTTAAAACAATTTAATAGACTTTTACCACTAATAAACATTGCTTCCTCTTATTAGTCAATTATACTCAGATTCTACTGTACTCTCTTTCTCAGAATAATGTGCTTAAAAAATGTAATTCAGATATTTTCTAAAAATTAACATCAAAAAAGTTTACTTAAGAAATATATTAAAATAAATAAATGGAAATTTACTGAACAGTCATCTTTCATGTGTAATATTTAAATAATAATAGTTTAAATATACAATATATGATGAGGAATATTACAAAATAAAATTCATGTTTGAATTTTGATTATTATTATTACATATTTTATTTTTAACTTTTATAGTAAGTAAACTAATTAAAGTATTAATTTAAAAATTATCTTTTATTCAAAAAATATCTAAATCTTTTATTTTGAATAAAAATGGTTAACAGAAAAATGTTTGAACAGAAACATAAAATTCAATTAATAGTGATATCAGGGTGATTCTAGCAATTTTTAAAATTTAATATATATAAAAATTTTCAGATATAAACTATTCAAAATATCCATATCTGAAATGACAACTAATCAATCTTTTATGTAAGGATTTGATTCTAAAAACTTAATTTGAATTTTGTGTGTGTTAGTAAATTGACATAAATTTATATATAAGTCTATACCAGTAGATCATTCTTTTGACTTCTGCATTCCCTTAAGGGTTTGTGTCATAAGCCATTCCTATTGTATGTACCTCAAAACTAAACTAATCATAGAAGCCTATGATCTGTGATATGTACATAAATATAAAAGACTACAGGTTAAGAATTTCTGGTTTATACAATAATAAATAACAATTTCAAAATATTGTTATATTAATAAAATTATACTATGAGCATAGTGAATTAATTCCATGCATACTCCACGTAAATTGGGTTTAAATAACAATTTCAAAATATTGTTATATTAATAAAATTATACTATGAGCATAGTGAATTCCATGCATACTCCACGTAAATTGGGCTTCTTGGATAAATTCTTTAATTGTTTAATTTTTGAAGTGTTTTTTATTTCCCCAAGATATTTATGTAAATTTGAATTTGCATAAATTAAATTAAAGAAATATGCAATTAATATATTGAATAATCAATTTTTATTTTCCCATCTGCCTCTGAGAAAGTACTATATAGGAAGCATGAATGTTTTAAGTAGTTTTTCACAATTCCTGGACAAAATGCAAATGTAATTCATTATTCATATATATTTATGGCTGCATTTCTTTATATATTCAGAACCACAAAACAAAATTTCTATTATTTAATATGAGTAAAAATAACTTAGCTAATAATAAGATAAAATACTTCAAAAACTTAAATTGCAAACATTAATGTGATCTAATATTTTAAAATTTGAAGCCATATTATTGAATTTCAGAACAATTTAAACAAGACAAATAAATAACAAAAAGAAGAAAAATAACTTTTTGCACATTTTTTTAATTTTAGATATTTAAGATTAATTTTATACATTACAAGTATGAAATATTGATTAAAAGGTCATTATAAGCATTTTAAAAATTATATGTAGAAAATATAAGGTTATTTTAATATAAAAAGTAACAGTAAAATTGAAAAATTCAAAAAATTTTTTTTAAAACTTGTTACAAATAATTACACTTAATAAGATGAAAAGAAAATATCTTTAGACAAACTGGCAAAATTTTGTAGGTTTATGATATTTAAAAATAAAATACAACAATTTATTTTGTTGTACATTATAAAAAAGAAAATGGGAACAATAATTTGGACTATTCCAAAATTTTCTAGCTCAAAAAAAAAAAAAAAAAAAAAAACAATTCCTTGAAATCCCACCAAACAAAGAGGACGCTCTTCCGATCTAAAAAATAGTGTGATATTTATAGCACTTAAACAGCTAGCTTTTATTATTATTCCTCTTTAAAGATTTTTTAAAATATTATTATTTCACTGCTGATTTTCTTACTTTCTTAAATGCTTTTTCAATTGAAATATTAATCAATATTTTCATTTTGTATAATACATTAAATAATTTTAAATATTTTTAACAAAACTGACTTTTTTTAAACAGATACATAGTGTAAATTATAAAAGTATTGAAATTGTTAATTCTTAAATTTTTTGTATATAAAAACATAACTAATCAATCTTTCATTATTGACAATTTTAATTAATTTTTGTCACTAGTATTTGTTTTTGAAATAAATTGTGAATTATTTTAAAAAATTAGGGCATTACAATAAAATCTCAGGTATCATAAAATTTATTTTCAAGTAAATACACTAATTGTTATCTTTGCTTTGAATTACTGTACTGTCTGGAATTTTCATTGTCCTAAAAATAGAACAAATGTTTTTTATTCAGTATGAGGGTTAGCTATATTAGATTAAGTGGAATTTTTTTAATTTTGATCATTGATACTACATGGTGAAGAATTTAGAAAATAATTTGTAAATTAAAAGAAATATTAGTCCTTTATTTTTTAGAATGAAACCTGCTTGGTAGCTAAAAAAAATATCATCATCATTATATCCTGTACATTGACAAATAAACTTTTTAATAACATTGCTGTAATGATGTTATGTTATCTATCACAGATATTAAGATTTGAGTAATGTATTAGCTTTCAAATATAATTATTATTATTTAATAATGATGTTATGTTATCTATCACAGATATTAAGATTTGAGTAATGTATTAGCTTTCAAAAATAATTATTATTTTAAAAAATAAATAGAGGTTGCAAAAATTTTTATGAAGAACTAGCAGTGTTACATGGCCAAAAAAAAAAAAATTCATTCTAATCAAAAATGTCCAGAGATTTGCAATCAATCTATTTTAATAGACTTTAATTATTTTTGATTAAGTTCCTATTGTACAACAATTTCTTAATGCATCTCATTTTGCATTATGATTTAGCTATTTTATAAATGAATAAATAAAAACATATAAGTTGCATGCTGTAAAACATTTAAAATTACTATAAATTTCAACAAAACTTATTATTTTTAATTAAAAAGAGGATTAATATAATCAATTGTATAGAATAGAAAAATTTTTGTCTGTTTTTTTTTTTTATAGGTCAACATTACTCTGACATCTGTTCTAAAATTATGTGAAAGTTTTAATGCGTTTCTCATCAATCAAACAGATTGTATGGCAATATTACGAGCAGAATTAGTTCTGCAGACCTAATTTTTATATTTCATTTTATCTTATTTTTATTTTTCCCGATTATTATCCAATTTTAATATATATTAACAAGATTGTCTTACGTTGGTGTAAAAACTTTATAAAGCAAAAATTCGTTAAGATATAAATAGTTAAATGAAAATGTAACATATAATTGTAATATGATTTCGAGAAATTTAAGTATTGTATTCTGTAACTTCAGATAAATACTGGGCGTTTACATTTGACATCTGATATCATCTAAAATAATATAAAGATAGTCTGCGACTTCATTTAAATTAATCACGCATTTTATATTAAATCTGATTTAATTTTCTCGTTTTTTACAAATTAAAACAATTGCCGTCGTTTGTTTTTTTTATTACGAAATTCGAGGTAAACTACCAGATGGCGCTAGACGACACAAATCACATGACCGGTTGCATTATGGAGAGGAAAATGAATAAGGAAACGATTACTATTAAATTAATCCCAGGTGAGGATGTACGAAGCGATAAACTTAATTGTTACCCGTGCAAAAATTGTGGCTTCCCTATTACAAATGCATATTATTAATAAATGAGGTAAGGAAAAGTTTTACTGGTAGGATATTGATCGTCGTCTCCTTCCGAAATATGTAACTTGTTATAACACTCGATCGTGATTAAAATTTATTCGTTTTAAAATAACGATTCGTCATTTATGTGTGAAGTATCTGGTTTGTGGAACAATAAAATCTCAATAAATTCTTATTAAAATCGATATGAAGAAGTTTTTTGTTTATAGCTTATTGAACTTCCATCGTAAAGATCAGATGTGCGTGTTTTTATATTTGTTTATGGTTGTGTGCAATGTTGATCAATACTGTTTTGGTGCAGATGGTGGTGGTATTGAACAATGCCGTTTGGAATTAGGTAACACTGTTAAAAAAAATTTTTTTTACCTATAAACATAAAATCCATATTTTGTTATTGCTTTGAGTAATTTTAAAGTAAGTGGATATTATTTTATACGCATAAAATTATTAGATTTTATTCTGATTTAATTTAAATAATAATAATTTTTTTTTTTTTAGTAATTTAGAACTTTATTTACGAATTACAAAGTTGTGTTGCAATAGCAGATATATCTGTGAATATATTTATTACCCAATTTGTAATATTGTAAATAGTTTTTCCATTCCCCCCTCTTCAAATTTTTAATTTCTAAAATTTTATATGTCTATTATTAAATGTTATGTTGTTATAATTTAGATTTAAATCTGTAATTAATAAAAAGTATATTATTTACAAGTTTGTTTATTGGAACACAGATTTTCATAATCAACTAATAATGTAAAGCATATTACTGTATAAAGAAAATCTATTTTATATTAATTTAAATATGACATTATATATACTGTGTATGCATATAAAATATAGATATACTATTCGAATAAAAGGAAACTAATACACTGCCTATAGAATTTACAAAACATAAAAATCAGCACTCAGGCAGGGATGAGTGTTGATTTTTATGTTGTAAATATAGATATAATTTATTAATTCACTTGATCAAAACTTTAGAATATTTATTTATAAATACATTAAATAAAATTATGGCTTTTATCACTCTTTTGATTACTCGTTCTATTGATTCTAAGTTTTCCTTTTATAAGGTTTCTCTTAATTTTATTTGTATATGAAAATTTATAAACAGACACTATATATATCAAATTAGAATATATCTTAATACACTGATCTCTGATTCAAATAAATAAATATTTAAATTTTTTATAAATCTGAAAAATATGCATCAAATGAAAAATTTAAAGTAAGTTAAATTATTAATTTTTTTTTTAATTAAATTAGAAAATATCAATAGTGCTAAGTAGAATTTTGATTTTTAAATCTAGAAATTCATCGGAAATTATTATTTTGATTTTTAACTGTGTAAAATAATTTTGGGTCTATGTAATAATAAATTTTTTTTTTGTTTTTTAGACATAAAGAAATTCAATATACCTATAAATCTATTTGTTGATAAGATTAAATTCTTATATTTATAATATGGTATTTTAAAATAATATGTTACAAATATAAAACAAAAAATAAGAGTTTATACCTGTTTAAGTTTGTAAGAAAATAAATTGTTTTGATAAGCATGATAAATATAGAAATAATTCTTAATTATTCTGTTTGAATAAAATAATTATGTATTATTAATAATTATTATAGATATCATCCTTAAAATACTAATTAAATGAATGTGTTCAGTTATTTACAAAATTGACATTCCAAAAAACTTTTAATAAAGTTCATTCTTATTATTGTTCATTTAATCTAGTGATTAGTTTTTGTTAATAGGAATTTATGTCTTCATTATCAAAATCATTTTGATCATGTGACTTAGAACAGCAAATAAGTTTATCATTGGCATTAATCCTGTCCATTTTTAGCATTAGTTTGCCATTAGATTGGATCTCTCATGAATCAGAAGTAATTAACATACTGGTATTTATTTTCTACAGCCTTAATATGTCTTTTGTATATATTCATGTCTATTCTTTTAAATTATTTCAATATCAAATAGCTTTTGTTACAAAGATGTAGTATTAAAATAGCCTTCTTAGTGCCTTTCCCCATGTCTATATGGGATCAACATTTCTTTCTCATATTCTTTTCCTCCATTCCTCTCGGCATTGGGTCTCCTCTATCCCCATCCTTTCTCTCTCAGGTTCTCTATCACTTTATCTTTCCATCCCAACTTAGGTCTTCCTCTTTTCCTTTTCCCCTAACTTCAAACTACTCACTCTCTTTCCTACATACTCTTCATTCCTTTGTTCTATATGAACAAATAATTGACACATAATTGCTATATACATTAAAAATAGTTATTTGTTATTTTTAATATTATATAGCAAATAAAATATTGTCATACTTTATTTGCTATATAACATTAAAAATAGTTATGGACAGTGGTGAGCTATGAAAATTATAACAAAGAACTTGCACTTTATCTTATAAAAACAACATATCAAATCCTAACTAAATGTTTTATTTTTTACAAAAACAGAAAATACAAATAATTGTGCATGCAATATTATAAAATAAAAAGAATCCTTAAAATTTAAAAAAATAAAAAAAACAAATTGTGCATGCAATATTATAAAATAAAAAGAATCCTTAAAATTTAAAAAAATAAAAAACCCACAAAATATCACAGAAATTACATTTAATTATGTGGCACAATTTATGCCAGATAGCTGCTGCACATTATTTTCTTCTTTCACGTCAGTTGATCTTCTAGGAGGTTCTAAAGTCAAGCAATGATTTTTCAAAAAAGTTTTTACATAAGGCTTAAAATTAAATTTTTTTAAAGGTTTCTGCTCTCTAAATTTTAGGTTATCTATAACACATTTGACTGAACTTAAATAAAACCAGACAAAACTCTAATTCTCATCTTTCCCACATTTCAAAAATTCTTTTGTGTGCTAAGTCTCTTGAATGTTGAATGTATCTCTGAGCTTATATAGGTTCCTATTGACTAATTTATAAACAGAGCAAGCAAGTCTAACTTTATGTAGAGAACTTACAGATCTCCTCTGTCACAATTCGTTCTTTCAATTTAAAGGTAAGTTTTATAGGCAGACAAAAGGAGCACCTATTAGAAGCCCCCATGCAAGGAAACTGGCTGAGCTTGTCATATGCTCTTTAGAGGAGACCAAAATACATAGTTTAATAATGGAGGTGCACCTTTATGTCCGATACATGGACGACATTTTCGTAATTTGGAAAGATCTAGACCAAACAGGACCTCCTTAAACTTTTTATGGACGAAGCATATGGGCTGAAGCTATCCCTGGAACAGAAGGAGAAGAGGACTATCCACTTTTTTGATGTCCAGATTCATATTTCAAACAGCACCCTGGAAACAACTGTTTATAGAAAACCGGAGGCAACACCGGTAATAATTCCAAGATGGTGCAATGACAGATGGGCATACAAAAAAGCAGCATTGAGAACTTATATAACCAGGGCTATTTCCCACTGTAGCATAGACAACCTGATGAAGGAAGAAATACAAACAATTGTGAGGATAGTGCAGAGACATGAGTATAGCAAAGCAACAGTACAAAAGCAAATCAAAGAAATTATAGCGAGAGAGAGGAGTGTTTGAGAACTTATATAACCAGGGCTATTTCCCACTGTAGCATAGACAACCTGATGATGGAAGAAATACAAACAATTGTGAGGATAGTGCAGAGACATGAGTATAACAAAGCAACGGTACAAAAGCAAATCAAAGAAATTATAGCAAGAGAGAGGAGTGGTATTGGAGCACGTCAGGACAGGGATAGCCAGAGCATCTCTCTCCAAAATCAGCAACAAACAACAGAATATGAAGTGATCCCAGATACCATGCGGGAGTCTAAAACTGTCACAAGGGTCTTAAAGAGAAGAAAGAAAAGGCCAGCATATAAGAAGGCACAAACAGTCTTCCAAGCCCTAACAAATATTAAATATATTTATAGTCGAGAGGAAAGTACAGGGGTTTACAGGATACCACTAGAGAATGTGCATAAAGGGACCACAGAATTATATATAGGGGCAACACAGAGGAACTTAAAGGATATACAAGCGGGATATAAGCATTGGGAACCTAACAACGGTGCTATCAAGACAAGCTTATGAACATGATGTGAATGTTAAATGGAGGGAAGCTAGGGTAATTGACAACACTACTGACCCAGCAGAGCTGAATACAGCCAAAAAACTGCAAAGCCCTAACAAATATTAAATATATTTATAGTCGAGAGGAAAGTACAGGGGTTTACAGGACACCACTGGAGAATGTGCATAAAGGGACCACAGAATTATATATAGGGGCAACACGGAGGAACTTGAAGGACAGGATAGACAAACACAAGCGGGATATAAGCATTGGGAACCTAACAACAGTGCTATCAAGACAAGCTTATGAACATGATGTGAATGTTAAATGGAGGGAAGCTAGAGTAATTGAAAACACTACTGACCCAGCAGAGCTGAATACAATTAAAAAACTGCATATATACCAGAGAAGTCAACAAGAGCACATAATTAACGAAAAAAAAAGGAGACAATTTCAAATGCATGGAAATTTGCCCTAAGGAGATAGATGTGCCTGAATAGCCTTAAACTCAGGGTGGAAGAACGGAACTTTAATGCACTGTTTAGTTTTGGTTTTATTAAATTTTGTTAAATGTATTGTTTATTAAATATATTTTCAGTAGATATCCCCAAAAGAATTCTATATTAGAATCTTAACGACCTATGTTTTTGGAATTTAGGACGTCTTTTGTTCTAGACTGTTAAAAGTGTTGGAGTTGAGGATGGCTGCATCATAGCCGAAAACGTTTCTCTGGAAGTAAAAATTTTACTTAATAAATGGTTTTTTGGACTGCTTAATAGCGCTGTAATTAAGTATTTGAATAATTGAATATGATGATATCATTTAATCTGAAGCTGTTTAAAATTTACTTTGGATTCCTTTAATTGTTTGATGTACCAAAATATTAATTAAATGTATCAGCTAAAAACATTTTTAAATTACAGTAAGATCCCGCTTAATGATGCAGGATGATGTTTTGATATAACGTGGTCGAAATGGATGCTGTTTTGATATAACATGGTTTTTTCGGAATTCTATATTTTTTATTGATTCACTTTAGTGCAGTTTTCAAACGAAGAACAGAAATTTATGAAAATATAATAACTTTCATAAATCCGAAATCGCACAAAATTTTTGCTTTGATACTTCTACACCCTGGATGCTGTTTTGATATAACGTGGTCGAAATGGATGCTGTTTTGATATAACGTGGTCAAAATGGATGCTGTTTCGATATAACATGGTTTTTTTCGGAATTCTATATTTTTATTGATTCACTTTAGTGCAGTTTTCAAACGAAGAACAGAAATTTATGAAAGTATAATAACTTTCATAAATTCAAAATCGCACAAAATTTTTGCTTTGATACTTATACACCAGTGATTCTCAACCACTGTGTCGCGGCACACTAGTGTGCTGCCAAACCTTCGAAGGTGTGCCGTGAAAAATTAAGAATGAATTGTATTTATGTAATTGTATGAAGCTTATATATTAAGAGTGAAATGTGATTGGCTGGATATCCCTTTTGCAGTCGAACTACTGCACCAATTCCTATAAATAGGGTATCATTACAAAAATCTATCTCTGGAATTTTTGTGATAGCTAAAATTTTTTGTCATTATTCAAAATTTAAAAATAAGGAATAAAAATTAAATTAAAATTAAAAGTTTCTTTTTTTTTAAAAGACAAAATCTGCAGGTGGTGTTATAACTTAATAAACCACTGCACCAATTCCTATAAATAGGGTATCATTACAAAAATCTATCTCTGGAATTTTTGCGATAGCTAAAATTTTTTGTCGTTATTCAAAGTTTAAAAATTAAGGAATAAAAATTAAATTAAAATTAAAAGTTTCTTTTTTTTAAAAGACAAAATCTGCAGGTGGTGTTATAACTTAATAAGGCCACCATTTAAAGATTCAGTGTACGAGTATTTCTGTAATTTGAATGTAATAAATAAAAATAAATACAATAATCTGTTAACAAAAATTCGTTATTAAATCTAAATAATTATTAAAAATACTTAGGTGTGCCGCCAAATTTTTAAATATTAAAATGTGTTCCTCAACAGAAAAAAGGTTGAGAACCACTGTTCTACACCATCTCGCAGTGCATTTGATATCAATTCAATGCAGTACTTAAGAAAGTCTGCTGCAGTCACAGTTCATATTTATGATTGGTTATCAATGTTATTTTATAGTAATAAAAACAATAATTATCCAATTTTAGTTTTAACCTGAATGATGCCACTTTGAACTATAGTTCCTTGAAGTTAAAACGTTTCTTTCATCAATATTTTTGTCAAAACGAGTTTAGCCATTAATGCATAAATTATGGATCAGTTTATACAAAGTGATCCAAATTTTGATAGAAATTCAAAGGCAGATTAAGTGTCATAGATGCGATGTCTTACTATCAAATTGCTTGCTGAACAAAAGAGAAAAAGGCAAACAAAATTAGATAACTTCTTAATGAAAAAGCAAAAATATCAAATGAGGAAGAACCTTCCTCATCACAAACAAATTATTTGCTCGAATATTTTTGGTTTTCAAGAATGATTTATGAATACAAACCAATATTAGCAATGAAAAATTCCTATAATTAATGTAATATAATAATAATACATGCTACAAAATAAAATATAAAAATGGTAAACATATATATATTTTACATATATTTTTATAGTTACATATATTTTTTATTCACTGTCCTGTTTCACTTATCCCTATTATTTGTGTGTTAAGATGACCTCGTTTAATGCTATTTCTGTTAAGATGACCTCGTTTAATGCTGTTTCATTTAGTGCTTGGTTTTTTTGGAACGTATCCCCCTTGTTAAACAGGGTCTTACTGTATATGAACCTTATATTAAATTTTTCTGCCTTCACAAAGCTATGTAATAGATTTTCCTTCCTTATAATATTTTACTTTCATATTTTGAAAAATCATAATATTAAAATTGTTAGTAACAAAAATATTTACCATAATTAGCACAATGTTTGAAAATTGCAAGGCTTTTTGACAAATATTTTTGTCTTACAATCAGATATATTTATTCAGAAACTAGTATAAGACACTACTAATTAGCTTAATAACATTTTACAATACAATAAATAAAGTGAATTTGATTTTTTTAGGTTTATTTTAAATATAATTTCTAAGCAAAAACTGGTTTGATATACATATGAACCTCAACAGCACATAGTAAGAATATCTACTTTATATTAATATACCTTAATAAGAACAAGAGATATTTTTATAATTGAAACAATAATCTATAATTTAATGCTTTTTCTTGTTTATAAAGTTATTGCCTATATATAATAAAATAAAATTTAGATATGTCTATTAATAAAAGATTAATACAGTTTTTTTCTCTGCAGTTTGCTTTAAAGTGACTATGGCATCAGTTATAAATGTTGTCCTTCTAAAATCTTCTAATTAATTATTCTCTTTTATTTTCTGTTTAAAGTGACTATGGCATCAGTTATAAATGTTGTCCTTCTAAAATCTTCTAATTAATTATTCTCTTTTATCTTCTGTTGTAATTATTTTGAATCCTGAATTTATCAGTTTGACAAAATAATAGAATAGACTAATTATTCAGCAATTTATTATGCTTTATCCTCTCTTAAAAATGAGAATTAATTTTTCATTTATTATTAGGGATAAAACATTTTAAAACTATAAAATTGTAATTAATCAGGTCTCTCTTCATTTTCAAATCTTGTTTGAAATTTTAATAATACCAAATGATCTTGCTTTATTACCATCTTTGATTACTAATGCTATCTTTTTTTAGAATTGAAATGTTTATTTTTAGTTAATTCAATAGACTGCTTGTAGAGTTAAGAGATAAATATCTTTGAAAAATTGTTTAGAAAAAACATTTTAAATCATCTCTAATTTTGTTGAGATTTCCAGTAAAAATTCATTTTTTGGATGTGATATCTCTTTGAATGAGAACTTTATAAGATTTTGGGTTGAATCATATTTATTTCTTTCTGATAATCAGAAGTTATCTTTTCTGATCACTGATTTGTCTGCCTTATCAGTTATATTTTTCAATTTTGTATGTTGTTCAAGGATATATAAATTTAACAATTGAACTGGTATTTTAGCTTTTTCCTATAGTTCCATAATATGAAATGTAAACCATATATTCTTAATTTTGTTTGCTTCACTACTAAAAATAATCTTTATTGTTTTATTTTCTATTATTATTTTGCCCTATTTTTACAGAAAGTGTACTCTTTTACTGCTATAAATTAAAAGACTGAGTTCCTTGTTACGATTTTCCATATATGGTTTTTATTTGTGAGATTGACTGTTTTAAATCTGAAAAGATTTCTTATAAAAAATATCTAAGCATAAATTTTCTTTTACTATCCATTTTCAAGATTAATACTGCTAAAATTTTATTATTATTAAATGATTTTTCCAATATTTTTTCATTATTTTATAATTAATTTAATAATTTTTAAGTTAATGCAGTGAATTCTAAATTATGATAAAACATTGTGTTTTTTATATAAGATTGTTGAGTGTATAATAATCTAGTAGTATTATCTCTCTATCTCCATGTCATCAATAATAAATTTTTTTTATGATATCAGAATATTCTGAAGAGCTTGAATGCCAGGTTTTGTATCACCCATAATGATAAATAATTTTTAATTTAAAGCATCAATATCAGTAAAAAATTATTTTCTCCATCTTTGGAAAACTCTGATATCATCTTGTACGATGAATCATCTCAGATTGATATGATGATTAAGACTACAATTTAGCTTTTAGTATTTGAATAAATTGATTCATGTAAGTATTCTAATTTATTATGATGTTTTAGAAAATCTAATTATTTCAAATAAAATAAAAAAACAGAATTTCTGTTATTTTATAAATTTTAAATAAACATCAATTATGATTTAATAAAGAATTAGTGAAATTAAGTGCTGTTAACTCATTTATTATTTGTTAAAATTTTAAACAATATCAGACTATCCAAAATTAAATAACAACAAAAAAAAAATTAATAAATAAGAAAAAATTAATACATTAAGAAAATTAAATAAAATAATATGTATTTAATTGTATGAAAACGCAATTCAATAAGATATATCTAAATTTCTATTAAAAGATAGTCTGTCTTCAGTTATACAAATTTCAAGTTTTTTGTACAATTAAAGAAATATGTAATTCTGAAAGTAAGCATTAAGATAAGTTTGCATGTATGGATATTAAGAAAATATTAGTTTATGCAAACATAAGTATTTATATGAATATTGTTCAAACAATGCTATAAAGAAGAACTATTGTGATCATAGAATTTAATTTTATTTATTTCCCTTAATTTTAATCCACATTTATTTTTCATATTTATTTAGACTTCAGTCTCTGATGTCGCATATTTATTTAGTAATTCATTTAATCAGAAGTATATGATTTCCCCTTCTTTGAGTATTGCTCATCTTACAATAATATATACAAGAATATGCATTATGATGACAATATTCAATAATATAAAATATATTTTCTGAAAATGTATTGAATTTTATAAATTTGTTCAAATAATATATTGCCATTTTAATAAACATATTTACAGAAGATGTGAATAACTTATTTAAAATCAATAATTACTATTGAAATTATAACTTGTGCTGTTGTATAAGAAAAGCTTTTAATTTTGCTGCTTGAACTTATTTCAAAAATTTTTGTTCCATTTATACACATTAAAGTTCTATCCAAGAAATGTCTGATTTTCAGGTAAAATAAATACATTATTTAAAAAAAATTTACATGTAAGTTTCAAGATATAAAAATTTATTTTTTTAAAATCATATTATAAATTATTATAATTTGCTAAAATTGTTGAAATTCTGTCACTTTAAACAACTAAAAACATATCAGTCCAATGTTAGCCAGAGAAAATCTATTAATAGTGGTCAAAAACATTCCTTTAATTGCAATAGTTTTCTCTCAAGTGCTGTATTGGTATTGGTTTGTTTTTTACTTATTATAGTTTGATATCAGTAACTAAAAAAAGTCTTAACATTGATATCATTCTGATAAAACAATAAAAATTGAAAAGAGAATTACGACTGAATTGCAGACTGGTGAAATCATACAGATAATTCTTTTGTCATGACAATTTTCCAAAAATAACAGTTGTAAATGAAAGACTAAAAATTGTGTAAGTAATTTTATTTTACTTATAAAGTTTAAAAGTAAAAATATTTATTTCTGGTTTTAAAATACTAAACTTTCCTCTTAAAATAAAATAGAATGAATAACATTTCTTTATATTTTGAAGGAAATGGACATTCATAATTTTTATGAATTTTATTGCATTTGCATTTTCTTATTATTAATTAGTCAATTTATTCATGTTATATATTTCAGAATATTACTAATATCGATAATTGAGATAAAAACGAATTGCTTTATATTTTTAAAACATAATTTTTAAATGCTATATTTTGAAAATAAATCATTTTTTAATACATGACTGAAGATCTGATCATGTATTATATAAAAATATTAGCATATTATTATTATGTTAATAAGTATATAAATCAATATCGTTATCAAGTTAGAATTGCTTCAGTTTTTTCTTATACCGTAATATAATTTAAATTTAGCTATATATGCAAAATAAAATTTATGAAAAATTTCAATGTTTTTTATCTTTAAGATGTTAAATTTCTTTAAAGATATTGTTCCTTTAATTATTAATTGCTAGAAAAGTGTGCCTGGCATTGCTCGAGCATAGTTTGAGAATATATAGCGTATTAGGAAAGGCTTTGTTTGGATTATTTGATGGTGATTTCTTTTACAGTTTCAATCCTTCAGTTGTTCATTAATAGTCTTCATAATTTCCAGATTTGAAAAAGATTTATCTAGAGGAACATTAAAATTTGTAATGCTGTGATCTTGTATGTTATATCTATTGAAAATTGATCATTTTATTGATCTTCATTGTATTCTCTCTAGAAAGAATTTTTTAATTGGAAAATTATTTCATGCATTGATTTCATTTGTTATTTCAAACCTCATATTTATTGAAATGTTATATTATCATCAGATTAATTGAATTACAATTGGTAGAAATTATTGATTCTTTCTGAATTTATTAAAGAATAAAATTATCAAGTGATTGTTTATTAATATTATATGATGATAAGGTCATCAGCATGCTTATGTGATGTCATTTTTTTTACATCATGATGGCATTATGGAATCTTATGACAACATTCTGAATTTGAACAATATCATTTTGCCTTATAACATTTGGAATCCATTATCCAATTTTAGTGTTTATTTAATTAGAATATTAGGCCACAGTGATGTCATTAGTGCAGCAATGTGACATCATCATAGTGTCACACAATTTTATATCATGTTATGTTGTGATGATGTCACATCACAATAGTGATGTCATTTTGTTTTAATATGATTAAATTTAGTCAAAAAATATAAATTATGCATAGGTTCATCTATTGATTAAATTTTAAATTCTATGGAATTTTTGGATTGGTTCATAATTGTTTAACAGTGATTGTTCTAAGAATCACTGAATAGACTAGTCAATTAAGCTGGACAATTATTCAGAATCATGCCAAGTTTAATGGTTGTAGCTTCTGCTGTTTTTTTAACTTACAGTATAAACAGCTCTTGCTATAACTAACTGGAACACAGTAAAAAGCTCTAGTTGCAAGGCACACAAACTTTTTATTAATCTAAAACGTTTTTGGACTATAACCTAGTCCAAAAGTGTTTGTGCCTTGCAACTAGAGCTTTTTACTGTGTTCCAGTTAGCTTCTACTGTTTAGGAGATTACTTTACATAAACAAACTAACAACCAAAAATAAAGATAAATAATAATGAACTGTTAAATCAAGTCAAAGTTATTAGTTTCAGTATAAACATCACAATTTATATACTATAAGTTTAAAATAAACAATTTTATCAAAAAGTAATTAAGAATAATAGTAAAAAAAAATTATATAATTTTCTTAATAGATAATTAAAGTTCATTGCTAAATATATATCATCACTCTTCTATAAGTTTAAAATAAACAATTTTATCAAAAAGTAATTAAGAATAATAGTAAAAAAAATTATATAATTTTCTTGATAGCTAATTAAAGTTCATTGCTAAATATATATCACTGTCCTTTTCAATCCTTTTAATATTTTAATAAAAATGATATTGGTTTCTTGATATCATTAATGATTTTTGTTTTCATATTTATTAACAACATGAGCATGAAAATATTTAAAAGTTAATATCACTCAATCAATATGGCAATAAACAATAAAATTTATGAGCCAAGTAAGAAGAGCTGAATAATTGAGAGAAATGTATCAGCCTTACTTTTTATATGTGCTGTAATATTGCTATATTCTGTTATATTTATTACAAGTCAGATGCTCAAACAAAAGTTGGTTCTTCATTGTGATGAAAATGATATTTTTAAATTAAAAAATAAATTTACATTTTTGATGCAGTGAAAATTCATAAATTGAAGAAAAGATTACATATAATGTAAATTGGCTATCTTAATTTAACAAATACGCATGAGTAAACTTTTCACATTGTGTATTGTAACTATTTTCATTCATTATTTAAACCATCATTATGGAACATTGTTTGAGTGATAATTCTTATTCTAAATTCAGATAATCTTTTGAGGTATTTTTTTCTATAATATTACTAATGCATAAATTTAATATTTAATATCAAAAGCTCTACCCTCTAAATCTTCAGTCTATAGACCAGAACAATTTTCGAGGTTTACAAGTAAAATGTTCCTAAATGACTTGATCATGATATTAGAAAACAAAAGTTTTTATACTGGTAAAGCGATAAAAACTCTGAAAATATCTATCAGAAATTAAGAATTATCTTGAAAAAAGCTGTTTAAATAGAAACATCAAAGCACTTCCAGTGAAAGGTATTGATATTAGTTGACTGACAAATATGACATAAATTGTGAAGAATTGTTAATTAATCAACATATTAAGCCTTTGATTTAAATAATGTTTTATTCTTCTTTAAATAGTTTTCATTACAAAAATAAAATATTTAAAGTTAGTTAAAATAAATATAAATAATAAATATAATTTTAGTAGAATAGAACTTGTTGAAAATATTACGTCTTTTATTTTCAAAAATTTGCAATTTTTTAGGCAATAAAATTTATATTTTCAGATTTTTTTTTTCTTTTGGATGCAATCTAAATGCTCCCTGCATGCAAAAATTTGAATTTAAAAATTTAGTGACTAGAGCTGGGAACTTATTTACTTATGTTTTCAGGCATATATATGTGATTTGAAAATACTATAAAACTGAGATTACTTTTTAAGAATAGATGTTTTGCTTAAACTATAAAACTTTTACTGATTGATAAGTAATATTAGCAATCATAATTAAATTTTTAGAAAGCCAATATGTTTAAAATATCTATGATTAGGTAATTGTAATAATTATTGTATTATAGCATCGATTCTCATAAAAGACATAAATAATTTTGGAAGATTGCTAAGAATGCTAATCATTGTATATTAATTAATAAATTGATATTCAAATGTAAATAGACAAAACTAGTTATCAGTCAGCCTCATTGTTGGTAAAGAAATATCATTTTGGATGAAATAACTATTATACATTATTTTCATAGCAAAATTCAATACAAGTAGATAAATCATGAATGCAGCTACAATATGAACAACAAATTAAATTAACTATACATCCTGCTTGAATATCATCATTTATTTAATAGAAATTATAACTCATCTAATTACAGTTTGTGACTTTTTGCCTGTCGGTACTGCTTATATTTAGTTTTATATGACTCTTTTTATATGTAATATATTAATTTCTATTTACATACCATTATTTACTTTTAAAAATTAATTTTATTTACATTTTGACATTTTAAATTCTTTCTGAATATATTAATTTTTACATTACAATAAAATCAGTTATAAAATGTAATTTTCATGAAGTATTTTTAGTTAAAAGAATAACTTAATATTCTAGTGACAACAATTTTGCATTAAATAAAAATTTTATCAGTATTTTCAAGCATTATAGATAAAATTTCATAAATTATATATTAACATAATGAATTTTATTATTAACACTGTTCTAATTGAACACAAGGAAATGAATAAATATTTTTATATTGAAAAGTAATTGCGATTGTGCAGAATATTATTTGAATAACATTAGCTGGAACAAATTAATCAATTATCAATTAAATCCTATGGGGAATCGTGCTTTGGATAACTATGGTTTTGGTTAACGACGGTTCCGCTGGAACGGATTACTGTCGTTAACCAAGATACTACTGTAGTTTTTAATATAATAATCAAAAATTTATGAATATAAAAATTATGTTAAATACAGGCAGTCCTCATTTTACAATGGAGTTTGAATCAAACACTAAGATCATAAGCTGAAATGATTGAAAGTTGAATATATCCTAAATTTGGGATTTCCCACTTCCAATATTTATTAAGATATTATACATCATCATAATAAACTTAATAAGTACAAAACTACAGGAACAACACACAAAAAGGATAATTTTGGCATATCAGGCCATTGCATCATGGATTCATATGTATCTAAATTGCATTGACCAATCACAGAATTTACCAATTATATTGCTGTGTAAGTATAAGTAGATGGCATTGTAAATCAAGGATTACCCATATTCAGCTATTGGTTTTTACTCTTACCTGGTTGTTCTCCTGTTCCTTCAGGATATGCTTCTTTTAATAAAGCAGCATATCGATGTAAACAGGTTACTAATACTTCCAAAAGACCAACTTCTCTATATACATCTTTAAAAACTGCATTATAATGTAATATGTTCAAAAGTGTACGTAAACATATTATGCTGCAAGACAATGAACTAAAAAATAAAAAAATATTTAAAAATTAATTAATTTATATTTCATAAGCAATATTTTTTAATTACTAAATTGCATATAATTAATTATAACAACACACACAAATTATTATACAGTGGGTGATTGATTAACGAACATAATCCGTTCCAAGACAATATTCATTATCCAAATTGTTCATTAACTGATCATCGATTTATCATAGGTTTTTACGGAAATTTGATTAATTTGTTCTGGAGACCCAAAAAAACACAAATAAAAATCTTACTACGTTTATTTATATGTAATAACCATAATATATACATACATAACATTTTAATCTATTATGTTTATTTTCCAATATAATTTCTTACTACATTTATTTATATGTAATAAAAATAATATATATCCGATCTATTAATTCGTTCCGGAGACCCAAAAAAACATAAATAAAAAATTATGTAATTTCTTACTATGTTTATTTATATGTAATAACAATAATATATACATATTTTCTTATTACGTTTATTTATATGTAATAACCTAATATATACATACATAGTCTTGCATTTTCATCTATATGTTTATTTTCTAATATAACATACATAGTCTTGCATTTTAATCTATTATGTTTATTTTCCAACATACATAGTCTTGCATTTTCATCTATTATGTTTATTTTCCATTAAAAAATCTGTCCAATGTCAACTGTTTTTTTTTTCTCTTTTTTTCAGGATTTTTCGAAAGTGATTAATAGCATTGTCATTGTAGAGATCCCAAGCCTATTGGCCTTAATCTAGTATGGTAGCCATTCTAACATCACATTATTGTAAACTCTCTTTTTCCTTCTTTAATAAATCTTTCATTTATTTTAAGTTGTCTCCGAGTTCATTTTAATTGGGAAAAACTATTCTTCTGCCTTCCTTATCCATAAATCCACGAATGCACAAGACCTAAGTGTGCATTCCATTAAGTAAGTTAAGCCGCCATATCCTCATGAGATATTTTTATCTGGTAGGTTATCTGGTGGTTATCTACCTATAGAGCTCATCACAGGCTGGTCAATACCCACAACAGGATCAACCGGATGATTGAAGCATGAGGTTCAACGGGCTGAGCCCGGAACTCCTTGAAAAATGGTGGAGTGAGAATTGGATCCTCCAGGATGGTAAGCCACAGCTTTACCACATGGCTATCCAGCCGATTTGTAATTCCGTCAGTTCGTAGATCCCACAGTTTGTTCTGTGAAGTGTTCATTATCCAATCATAAAAATCTTTCACAAAAGTGTTTGTTATCCAAACTGGTCGTTAACTGATCACCCACTGTAACTGATTGTTGAGTATTACAAGCTATAAATGAATAATAATGATGAAATATCGCTAATGATAGAAATGTGCACTGTAATGAAATTGTAAAAGATATATATTAAATATAATACAATAAATCTTATTAAACTAAAGAAAAAGACTAAGAAAATTATGAGATATAGAAGATTTTGCAATTAAATAAAATAATTAGACAGATAATTTATAAAATTCTAACAGTATTGTGTATAACATAATTTATGATAAAATATACAATTATTTGTATCTTTTAAATCTGTGCGTATGCCGATGTTCTCTATTTTATTAATGTGTTGAATTTATAAGATTAGCCTGTATTTCTTGCTGTATTTAATACTACCGTATATTTATTCATATATTTTATCAGTGTTAGTATCTTTATTTGCGATGTATGATTTTAAAATAGGCTGCTATGTTCTATTTCCCAATATTCTTGTTATGATGTTCTGTTAACTTGTTCTTAAAATTTATTAATGTAAATTGTGTTCTATTGTTATAATTTAAAAATTTTGTTCGATAATGTTTATACAACTTTAGAATTTAGTTAAATGTAACGTACTACTGATGAGGGACTTTAAATAGTCCGAAAACGTTATAGATTATTAAAACTATATTTATACCTTGCATGAAGGGCTGTTTTTTCTATGTTATTAATGATCTTTTAAATCTATAACAAAAGTAAATAACACAAGAACAACTGATTTGTATAAACAGTAGAAAGTATATTATTGCAAAATTTAGATTTTTAATCTGATTCTAAATTTGATTACCATATATGTAAGATGTTAAAAAAACTGGGGACATTTATAAATCTTTTGTGTATTACATCTTACAACATTGATATTTAATATAAAATTTCATATATTTTATAAATTTCTAACCAATTAAACAAAAATTACTTGATTTTTTTTCTTTACATGGAGACTAATTTCAGTTGCTATATTTAGGGAGTTGTTTATTAAACATGATAAATTTTTGTATGTAAACTAAATATGTAGTTAATATTTGCTCATTATAATATAATCACATTATTTCCATACTTGTTATAATAAAAGTCTACTACATAATAAGAAATCATTACAATTTCCTATAATTTTTTTTTAATATTTTTAAATAAAAAACTTACCTTTGTGTTTTTAGTAAAATACTTAGGGTGATAAGTTCTTTACAAGGAACAAATTTTAAATCAAACACAATAAATTCCAGTAACTTGAAAAATTTTTCCTGTAAAAGAAATGAATAATTGCAATATCAATACAAACATACATATAATAACTTTATAATTGTTTTAAATTTTTTCATATCCATTTTATTCCATATTGCTTTAGAAACTTTTTCAATTCAGATATTTTGCAATTTCAACAGAAAATGTGAAAAAATATTAAAATATCTTAAGTAAAAGCAAAATGTAATCATTTGTGAAATTAAATAACATCTATTAGATGTTCTAAAACATTCAAATATAGCATAAAGTATAAATTATTAAGAAAAAAACATATTTTCTGTTATCAATCTAAACATCTAATTAATTACATTACTAATTGTAATTAAGCAGATGCTTAACTGGTAATTAAAAATATATGTTTAATAAATTTTAATTTTTTTTATGCTCTCTGTATGTTATATTAAAACTTGTTTAGAATATGCAACAGATATCAATTAATTTCATAAGTAAATACATTTTGCTTTTATTCAGATATTTTAATACTTCTTCACAATTTTGTGTTTTTTGGTTAACATTGAATAATGGTGTGCTTATATTAGAATAAAAATGTATTATTAATTTAATGTCAATATTTATAAATCAATTCTATTTTTATCTTAAATATATAATAAATATAGAAAGATTTTGATAAATAACTTATATCTATTCCATTTGAATCAATATTGATTGATACAATAGTTATATTAAAACTCAATATACAGTAGGTCTTGTTTAACATCACCTCACTTAATGTCATTTCGATATTCCATCAACAGCAAAAATTTAATTAATTACTTAAAAAATTACAAATTTTAAGGCAATGAAACAAAATAAAGCCATTTTCTTGAATTACTCTTCACAACTGAGAGTAAACAAGGTGGAAACCTATAATTATAGAAAACAAAGTAATATTTTTTATATGAGCTCTAATTCAAGTATGTACTGTAATATTGTCTACAAGCAATATATTAATTAAATTATATAGCACACAGCATTCAGCTGGATTGACTGATTGCAAACAGTTTGGTTTCCATTCAGAGGACCCATGATTAAATTATAAACTCACTCCTCAAAAAATTTATATGCCAGTCAATGAAGTTTTTGGTTTCGGCTAACATCAGAATTTTCACAGACCTAATCTCAAAGTTAAACAAAAACCCACTGTACTTGACTACATATACAACATGTATCAATACTTCAGTTTGATGAAATAACTTTTAAAATTCTAAGCATTATTTCTTAAAACTTTTGTCTACAGGTGCAAGCACATTTGTATATAAATAAATAAAAAATATTTATTCACTATAAATGATGTAATGAATAAATAATTTTGTATAATTAAAATTATTATAACAGAAAAATTATATATATTTCCTACAATCTGGGATTCCTTTTTCTTATTCTAAAAATATAAATAACAATTTAGTAAAACAATAAATTATCATAGTTGTTTTATTAAATAATCAAACAGGTTTTAAATTAAATTCTTGAAAAGAACAGTTTCATTGCAATATTAAAAATTCTTTAATGTCCATTAATTCTAACTAGTTAAAAAATTTACTTAAAATTAAGAAATTGCTTTAATAATTGGCATAAAATTAGCAGTTTATTATTTCTAAAACAATAATTATATGATTAAAATTTCCAATTTTTTTTAATATAAATGCATCATATATAAACTTAATTGCTTGAAAATTTGTATGGAATCAACATTCTTCTTAATTTCTAATTCTAACTGAATTTAAATTTTTTTTATAATAAATAATGAAAAATATCCCTATGTTAATAAAAAAACATCACAAATTATAGTGTTTCATATACAATATGAATAAATCAAAAGTCAAATACACATTATTTTATATTAAAAGTTTCAAAAATTTACCTGAATTTCAGTAGGTTTATGATGAATTTTTTCTGCAAACTGAGAAAGTGTGTGTTGTGGTTCTAAAATGAAATAATTAGCTTTATCTGAATGATAAACCGTACTGATAGCATCCAAAAGTAAACCAGATAGATATGCAGTCTGTGTCTATTTGATAATAAAATTTATAAGTGAAATTTTACAAAGAAAATTAAAAGTTAGAATAAATGCACTTAACACATACTTTTAAAAAAACAGATTGCAATACTTGGAATGCTTGTATATTTCTTACACTTGCTCCTTTGTATCATATAAATTAAAAATAAAAAATTTATTTTTATTAATAGAAACCTTTTAAAATCATATTTATATTATTAAATTATTTTTTATTTAATAGGATTATAATATTTTTAAAATAAGTAAGAAATAAATTACAATTTAATCAATAAACTTTAAACAGTTACACTTTAAAATGCTAAACTGAAATATTTTTTGATGTTTTAATTTTTTTAATCAAAAATAATAATTATATTAAAAAATTTGAAGATGTATAATTGTAAACATTGTATGATTACAGTTATTTCTTTTAACATGCTACTACCCAAATAGGGCAGAATGAGGTCAAAGTTAGGTCATTGCAAACAGACCAGCAGACCAGCATTTTACAATGTGTTTTAATCTGTTTGATGTTTTATATAAATTAGTCTGGTTATTTTTTGGTTGAGAAAAGGTTTTTTTGTTTTTATTCTTAAAAATAAAAAGAATTTATTTTATATAATGAAATAGAATAAATCTTGTTCTATATTTCATGAATTTGTAATTAATTATTGAAAAATCAGATATGGCAGTCAGTCTATATTATAGTAGAGAATAACTGCCAATATCTGCTTTTTCAATAATTAATTGCAGAAAAAGTGAAGAATTCCATAGTTAAAAATTTTAAAATATTTTATCATAATTGTGAATAAACATATTCTACTAGGAATGTAATAAATTCTATATAATAAGTAAATTAATATTCATTAAATG